>JAUJPO010066835.1:0-12291 GCA_032270745.1 Tiaropsis multicirrata
TGATCGCTTTAAGCGTGAAACAGTCTGTCATGATTTTTTAATTTTTTGAAGAAATACATTTATTGATACAAGCTCTAAAGATGTGTATCGAGCACTTTTTACGACACTGATCTTAAAAGTTGTTATTTCTAAAGAATTAAAGTTAAAGATTGTAAAGTTAAATTCATTTTGACTTTACTTTGCAAGAGGTATAGGCATTTGAGTTAGTTTTGATTTTGGTGTGCTTGTATGACCTAAGATAAAAGTTGAAGGTATTTTTCAGTTTTTGTTTGTTAATAAAATTTGTTTGTTTTCTTTATTGATAAAGTGTCACCCATCATTTTGCATCATTTTTAGAGTCAAAAACAAAGGTATCATTTTTTGAGAGTGCTAAAAGAAGTGGGGATTAACTCTTCCATTATTTCATCACATTTTTACCTGTTTGACACGTTTGACATATGCATATGGGAAATCTGATACCTAGCTGATCCATTCCGACCAACAAATAAAGTCATAAGAGAGAAAGCGCTTAGTGACGCGTGGCATTGTGGGGGGTGTGAAAAGGGTAAAGATTGTCCCACACACCTGACAGTTCAGTGGGCCCACATTTTCTTCCGATGGCCACCCAAATCAAAATCAAAATAAATTTATGTAAATCATGATATTTCCAAGACCTCTCTCAGATTACACCTTTCTACAAGAAAGTAACTAGTCCAGTTAACGGACTTGATATCAATGTGATGGTAGGGTGCTGGTTTCCAAATCGAAAGGTTATGGGTTCGAGCCCAACCAAAAATCGACCACTGTAATGTGGTCGCCTCTCGCGTTATTACCCCAGTTGACAGTCCGGGTCACATAAAAACCCATCATTAAGAATGGAAGTGAATTCGGACCCTAAACAAAAAACTCCTTAAAGAATGCTTTAAAAGGCCCATTTCTCTGACCCAGTGGAGAAAATGACTTCCTTATATTGGGAAGTCGGTGGTAAAGTGGTAAAGCTAACAATGTTAACAGTAGAGTCAATTCACAGCTATACTTAGGGCATCTAGAAACTGTAAAAATTATTGTTTCGTCATAATGCGAAAATATTGCAGAGCCCTGTTCAGTGGCGGATACAGAAGGTTCTCAAAACATTTGACGGAGGAGAGTGTTGGCTTTGTTCATATTCCTTATTTGGAAGTCAACACTCTCCATCAAAAACTTTGAGATACCTTCTTTATCCGCCCCTGCTGTTTATTAGTTAACTTTAACTAATATTTGTCCAGAGAGAAAGAGAGAGGGTTCTGGTTCAAAACATTAGTTCGTCGTCAATCCATGCACCAAAAGTATGGGACCAAAAATACCTCCTAGGAAGCCTGCAGCACGTAGAAGCAAACAAACTTTTGTTTTTTGATATGCGAGGAGGTGTTAAAAAACTAGTTGTTTTTGCTTTTCAAAATTTATACTATTAAAAACAAGAGCAACCGATACTCTCTCTCAGATCCGTTCTCGCACAGAAACAAAATTCTCATTCAATGCCAATAGACTTTCATTTCATTATTTCTTTTGCTATTGTGTTCATACATACTCACATAAATGAAAGTATAAAACTCATCACTACTCAAATGTCTTTTGCCATTTGATCAAAGGTCATACGACATGAAGAAACTCTCTTTGCTATGGGCGGTATATAAGTTCTAGTTCTACCCTATTATGCTATGGGTATATGATTTCTACCTTACTATGCTATATGGGTTTATGAGTGAAAGAGAAGTTAGTTCTACCCTAATATTGCTTAGGAAGACAAGACATTGGCGACTAGACTGATCAAACTTGATGAGAGTGTTAAAATAATTTGGTTAAGATGTTCTTGAATTTTTATTGAGTTTTCATAAGACTTTACTAGCAAGTTGTTTTAAAAGATTTGCTGATACGAAACAGGAAAAATAACAGTTTTTCAAACATCTAAAATGTTGAATGATCCATATATAAGCTGGCAAAGGTGGCTACAGAAGGTACTCAAAAACTTTGACGGAGAGCAATTTTCATGACTTACTTTGATATACTTTAGATGAAGAATTACAATAAAATACTCATTTCTATTGTTTTGTGCATCTCAGGATGTCACTCAGGTACGTTTTTGTATTTAAATCTATATATTCGTACACGCCAATATTTTGATTCTACTGGGAATTTTTTTCGATAGTCGGTGGTCGGTTGTCGGTATCGGCGGCGGTATTGATACTTGAAGCATCGAGACAAAAATGTTCTCTTTTATTCAATTGATTTACATTTACATGCTCCCGAGGTGACAAAATTTTTTTTTAAGACTTTTGTACTTAAACACGACGACTTCGCCAGTTACTGCAATTTTCTGCTTGTACTTTTATGTAATATTTATCTATCTATAGCTCATGTTGGTGCTTTGAATAAAGATGCAATATGCAAACACAGTCCTTGGGAAACATCTAAACGTAAGCGCATTTTGAATTCACCTACCCAACAGCCACAAGATGTTTTCTCAACCTTGTTTCAATGTCTTTTCACCGTTAAAACATTGAAACAACTCTGAAACAACGGCTTTTTGTATCAGAATCACATCCCTATCTCTTTGCTCCAGTGGGTACCAAAAGCTCAATGAGACGAAAAACAAAACTTTCAAACTCACTGAGTTGGTTCAAATGGTAATATTTTTGTAGTGGGGTCACAAAAATCTGTTGTTCTTTCATATCATATTTCAGTGGGGTCGCTCTAATTTATTTCCCTGATTTACCACTGTGATGACCACCTTCTTTTTCACTGGGGCGAAACAAAATGCTTTTTGAGTATTTTTTTCACGGGGATGGCCAGTGGGGTGGATCCCAGTGAGTCACAGACACAAGGGTGTAGCACCACTCCGGTTGCAGCATTTTGTTTTAAAACAGTGTCTCTTACCCGTCATTTCAAGTTGCTTTTATAAGGTTTTTACGAGGTTATGGGTTTGATGTGGACGGGTTGCCCGAGCTGATACATAAGTCTTACAATGTTTCAACGCATAAGTCATAAGTCATAAGTCATGGAACCAGATTTACTTTTTGCTGAAACTGACCCTTATTATAGAGATAAAATTTTTGCAAATTTTGTCCCCTTTTACAAACTTTACGAACCTACGATCGTAAAATGCAAAATGCCAACTTAGAAAGTAAAATCCCTCACCTCGTCCCTCTCATTGTTTTTGTTTTCTTAGCCTGATTAGTTAGATGTTTAATATCCAAATCTTTACATTTTATTCTTTATTTCAGATCCTATATTTGAAGTCAACTTTAAAAACTTGCTACCAAGCCAAGATATTGATTCCAGTTTCATCCAAGAGACCTACATTGAACTTCTTGGTAACAATGCCAAAGATACCAACTGTTCCAAGAGCATCAAGATATTTGCAATTACTCCTGATTTCGATAATAAATCATCCATACGATTGCCAGAAAACATCCAAATCAAAGGACTGCCAAATTTGACGGACCATAAGATGTGTCAAAATCCGAGTACCGGAAAAGCAGTTTTCTATATTGGACAGTTGAATCGGTATTATTATCCAATGCCTAATGTGGTCATTGAAAATCCACACTTTTTCATCACAAGGGATGGATCTACTTTCACTTTATCTGTGGTTGGTGAGCTATATTTCTGTGGTCAGGATACTGTATCTAGAGCTACAAAGAAAGCGATACTTAATTCGAAGAATAAACTAACTACCATCACTATAGATGCTCTTTCGCCTGAATTCAAGCCATCCTTAATCGCCGATGCTGGAATCGTAAACATAAAGCGCTTTAGGAACTATAAAATCCAACAAATTTCGCGCTACAATTTCAATTATTTGACTGATCTCAATTTAAGTAAAAATACGAAATTGACGTTATTGATTCCGCATGGAGGCAATCATAAATCTGTAATGTTGGTCCTCAGAGATATTGCATCAAACTTTAAGACTCGTTATAACGATGATACGACTAGTGATATAGCCCATCATAAGAGTATTGTATCTGAAATGTTTTCCTGTTGCAAGGACTTCCTGGGTGTTTACTTCAAATTAAAAATGGAGTTGGTGCATTTGGCAAAGATATTAATTCCACAATATTATCATGAGATTTTGAATCCGAAATGGCCTTGGGACGAGATTGTTGAGGATTTAACAGTAAGGCTTATTTTATATTTCATTCGGAATTCAAGAAGGTTTTAGATTTTTGAACCGTGACTTAGAGGAACCATATACGTTTTACACGGCCGCACTTTTCAACACCCGGTCTTTACCTGGTCTGTAAAATATACCAGTTTTGAAAACTCAACAGCAACAGCATAGTAGGAATTGCACATATAGGAGGTCCTAGCCCACCAGTCATATAATGTTATTTCAACATTGTTTTAACGTTAAAACAACGGTCCGTGCCTGCTAGGAGATCTTTTCAGCCACGGTAGCCTTGAGTAGCGTTGAGTAGCCTTGAGTAGCGTTAACATTGTCAAATTCCTTGCTGTCAAATTTCATATTCCATGTCACATATTGTTGAGACCCCCTCTTCGCTTACCATAGAAATGTAGTGTTAGAAAAATAAAATTCATCCGAGCAGACACACAAATAATGTTTTTTGACGTTGAAACGACGTTGTTTTGACGTTGAAACGACGTTGTTTGGACGTTGAAACGACGTTGTTTGGACGTTGAAACGACGTTGTTTGGACGTTGAAACGACGTTGTTTGGACGTTAAAACAACGTTCGTGCCCCCTGAGAACTTTACTGTTCATTTTTTCTTAGTTCAAAATTTTGCTGCTGAGAGGCTCGTTCAAAAATGGAAAAAGAAGAAAAATGCTATCCACCGTTCATTCACAAATTATCAAACTTATGAAGAAATATTCAATATACGAAGGGTTGCTTGTTGAAACGATAGGATCCCTAACTGATGATGCTGAAGAAATTCCACGATACCTCCAACCTGGCTCGAGAATCGATGCGGTTCTGAAGTACACTGATAAATTGTTTGCTGAAATCAAATTCTATCAGCCTGATAGTGTTGGATGCATATCGATGCAGGTATTTAGATTTACTTTCCCGGACAATACCCCGACCGGATAATTCCACTTCCGACTGATAGTACTCCGAGTACAATTCCCCTAACCGATATTGTTGTTTTTTCTCCTAGTATAAGGTATATTCTTTTACATATGTAGACACATCTCGACGATTTCCATTTCGCTAAATATCAAAAAAGTTTGAAATCTAAGTGGTCGCTTGAATTTCATCAATGCAGGATAAAGCTTATAAAATATGGCGCCCAGAAGAATTCTTCTCTAAATGGATACTTTTATCTCTAACAACAATGTTGGAATACCGTTGTGTCCCTACTTGGGTAGAGAATGCTTGTGTTGTTTTGTACTGATTTCCTTCCTTTTTATTGTAGAACGAAGGATGGAAAGATTTCAAGCAGATGATTTCGAATCTCCAAAAGTTTTCAAAAACATTCATTCGCCGGCCAATAAAAGCGAACAAAACTTGTGCCAAAGACACCTTTATGTTATATTCAATCACAGTGAAGTTCAATAGTATTTTCGGGTATTGGATGCAACCGACAGTCATTGTGAGAGTTATTGAGTCCAATCTTGAAATCAAATACGTGGCTAAAAAGTTAAGCTTGTATAAATTCATCTCTGAAATTTTTTACCATCTCTGATATGCTGTGATGATCAGAAATGATTTTACCCATCTTCGAAATGGTGTTATGATCAGAATGACTTTTTAACCATCTCTGAAATGCTGTGATAATCAGAAATGATTATACCATCTCTTAAATGATGTGATGATCAGAATGTCTTTTTACCAAACGACATCTCCCAGCAGATGTCTCAACATTGTTTTAACGTCAAAATAACATTCGTACGTTGAAACAATATTGTTTGGACGTTAAAACAACGTCCCGTGTCTGCTGACACTTATTCTCAGGTGTATATTTAAAAAACCCGGCGAAACTTGAATGCACAGTTTGAGCGATGCAAAGTCCATGCTCCATGCCGTACGTTTTTTTTAAAGAAATTATTTTGTTGACTTTCAGCCATTTTATTGTCATAACTCAAAACAACATTCAGCCAAAGTGCTCAGGTTTTCTTCGAAAGATAGAAAGATAAAAGCAAGTTGTTTTATATAGCGATACATGTTATAAAAATTATTTTTGCTGCTGGTTCAGTAAAAATTGCAGTAAAAATGGAGACTGCGGAAAAAAAATTCATAAAGAATGATTTTATTGTTATGTCAAAAAAATGGATATACTGAAAGTTTATAATTCATATAAAAGATTTTGAAATATAATAGCAAAATAATTTTTTTGAGAATTTGAGAATTTATAATTAATTTATGAAAATATTACAGAAATTACTAAAAACATATAAAAGTATATATTGCTTCTGAATAAAACAAATTATTAACATTACCCAACTATGACATTATTAATAGCTTTGAATATTTTATCTGTCCCCCGGGGTTAGGGGACCTTACGGTCCGACGGATGTGTGCAGGGGTGTGCCGCTGGGGTTTCGAAAAACGACTCTACAAGGGATAAATTTTGGCGTATCTTCAATATGTTTTGACGTCCATAAAACGTTTTGGCGTTGAGACGCCGTTAATCGAACATCAAAGTGACGTTTAGCGTGTGTACTGGACGATGGTGATGACGTCACATCTGGATATTTTTAGATTTTAATTCATTTTTTTTCTTTTCAAAATCAGTTCGAATAAGTATAATTGTACATCCAGTTGAGAATCCACTATTTCTTTAATTTTTTTATTGGGTTTGAGCTTTTGAATATACCCAGCAGACACAGAATGAAAGACGTTGTTCAACGTCAGAAATTTATTTGGATGTTGAAAGAACGTTGAAAGAACGTCACGTGTCTGCGGACAAATGTAATAATTATTTTTTTAAAAGCAAAATTCTGAACTCATCTCTAATGCTGTTCTTCATTTATAATACTTTTGCCTCTCAATTTAACGTATAATATTAACACAACCAACGCCAGCAATATAGCACCAGATACGCCAATCAAAATATAGAATTCGTAAAACATCTTCTCTTTCGTCAACTCTTTAGCTGGAGGTATCTTGGCACCTGAAATTGAAATTGACACATCGTGAATGTAATTCAAAGATGTTATTATGTTTTACGCGCAGTGGCGGATACAAAAGATTTGATGGAGTGATGTCCCTAATATGGCAGTCAACACTCTCCCGTCAAAACTTTTGAGTTCCTCCTATATCCTATATCCATCTGACATGTGACAGATGTTCCTTAAAACAGTAACATGAAAAATTGGAAATGTACGGAGAACAAATGTATAGATGGTCGTGTGTCTGTCCCGTGTCTGTAACTCGTGATTTTTTAAACATCGTCAAATGAGTAAAGGGGAATTTCCCCACGCACTAAACGAATACTACAAGGAGTTTTTCAGTGCAATGAACTCGGCAAAAAAAAACTTCAAGCAAATTAAGTTGAATTTTGCATGAAACGTCACGAATTGTTGTTGTATGAAAAGTGGACTAATTTTTCGAGCTCGTATTACTTTGAATAAACGCCCCTCTAAAAAATCGATGCTCAGCGGCCAACCCTAATTACTTACTTAATTTAATCCATTTTGGGATATGATATTAACACCTTCCGTACCAGAGATTTAGTTTAGATGTAGTTTTTCATTACTGAATGGGGTGGCCTCACTCACCTTGAACATTCAGGAATGCAGTTGATGAAATTTCTTGAAGTCCATTGTTTACAAAGACTTGAATAAAACCAAAATCTGACTTTTGGATGTTTTTGATAATCAATGAATTTCCACTGATTTGGTATGTTGAGCTGGGCAAAAGAAATGTCAGAAATTTTTTTAACAAATCTTGTTGTTCGAAGTAATCATTATAGCCATTACGTAACCTTTTATACGCGGAATCATCTGTAGTTTTGAATTTTTATAGGCTTTTTTAGGGTGTTTCCGTAGAAAAGAAAAGTTACGTAATGGCTATCATGAAAGGTCGAAGGGAAAGTTAAATTTTTCATAAAGAAATTCAACAGTTTTTTATTAGTGATGAATTCACAAAGACATTTTTAACAAATTTATCTTAACCTTTAGCCACCAAATGACGTACACCGTACGACCCCCGTATTTACGACCCCCAGTCTTTTGACCATAGCTCAAAACCACAAGGTTTTCAGCCAAAATGCTTTCATTGTTTTCGAAAGCTGAGACCAAGGGCTTTTCATTGGTACCAAAGGAATTGCCTGAATCTTATCACTGTGACGACAATTTGCCTTTGAATTTCAAAACTCATGAAAAAAAGTGAATAAAAATAAGAATTAAAAAAAAATACAGCGAGGGTTAAAGGTTAATCTTTCAACAACATCTTACTTTGTTTGATCGATGGGTTGACCATTTTTAAACCAATTATATTTCAAGATTCCAGATGCAATAGCATTTGCTTTGAATGTGATTTGAGAATTTTCATTAACCGTGTCATCTTTTAGTTTTTCTTGCCATCTTGGAAATGCTTAAAATAAAGAATAAAATACAGTAGACTCTCCATAGCTCGAACCTCTATAACTCGAACCTCTCCTTAACTCGAGCAAATGTGTCGGCACGGTGAAAATTTCCTAACAAACTCTCATAAAAAACTCTCTATTACTCGAACCTCCATAACTCAAATCTTCCCTTAACTCGAATGATTTTCTTAGCCCCTTGGAGTAATTTCTCTCTATAACTCGAATTTTCTCCGGCTTAGGGGAAGCAATGCTGGTTTCCTTGAAGGACTTGAATAATAACATTTAACAAGATATTGATATCAATACTAAACAAACTGTAATTACAGATTTTTTCCTCAGTGAATAAATTGTTGATGCTAAAATACATATGTTCTTGACCTTTTTATCAACCCAAAAAAGTAGATATTTTATCAAATATTTCATTTCCATCAACTCATTCCATGAATTAGAGAAAAATTTTGAAAAAATCTTAAACTCTCTACTACTTGACTTGAACTCTCCATGTCTCGAACGATTTTCGATTCCCCTTGTGTGTTCGAGTTATGGAGAGTCTACTGTACATATAATTACATATAACTCATCTCCTAATGTTGAAATGACCACGTCATTCTTTAGTACAAAAGTCTCTAAAAATCGCTTGAATAAAAGAGACAAATTTTTATATATGGACAAAACTTAGAGTCGGACAAAACATCCAAATGTTTTAATCAGTTTTGTCCGGCTAAATAGTTTTTAGTTGGACAAAAATAGTTCAATTTATATTGAAACGATAAGTTCATCTGAGACGTAAAAATTGTAAAACGAGCATTATGTAGGAGTGATTTTTCCATTCAAGTTTCAATAAAAAGCATCTCTTTCGCAAAGCTCATTTCACAAACTACTCGTCTGAGACGACTTTTTCGTCTCAGTATAAAAACACCTATTGTCTAAAGATTCAGTCATTTTTGTCTGACTTTAATTTTTGTCCGATAACTAAAGTATATCATGAATGGACCTTTCGGCAATAATTGAAATATCTTACATTTAACAACTAGCTTCCCTTCTGATTGTCTTGTTCCTTCAATATTCTTTGCAACACAACGATAACCACCAGCTAGTCTCGGATAAACAGCTGGAATGGTTATAATGTTTCCAGGAAGAGATATTCGGTAATCTGGATTCAAGTTGTCGATTTCTCCACGCGGGCCAAGCCATGTTATTTTTGGGGTTGGTCTAAATTGTTTAAAAGGTATAATATGATAAGAATGTAAATTTAAATAAGATTCTTCCTGTGGTAGAGGCCGAGATTTGGAAAAGGGAGATAAGAAACGCACTATTCATGTAAAGAATACGTGCTGCTCCACTCTTTTGTTTCTTTTGAAAGCATTGAAATATATAACTGCAATAACAACAGATCAGCCAATCAGAGAAAGAAATTATAATACCCCTTATAATTGCCAACTTTTTTGAGCCTGTGCCGAGAAAAACTGACTGAGCCTGTGCCGAGAAAAACTGACTCTACCAAAGAGAATTGCGACAGAATGCAGCTTTGATGTCAAATTAAAAACTTTGATTCAAATCTGAAAAGACTTCCTTTGTTTTTGAAGTTTTAAAGGCTAGAAAACTTATTGAAATTAGAAATGATTTTTGGAACTTTTCTAATTTATGAACTTGAGTTGAAAATTGCTCATTCCCAGCAAGGCACGAAATGTTTTTTTAACGTTTTTCAACTTCTTTACGATGATTTTACTTTGAAAAGACGTTAAAACAACGTTGAAACAACGTCTTGTGCCTGCTGGGCTGCTACCAGCTGAAATGATAGTCAAAGCATTTGTTACCTTCCGCCAGCAGAGCATTTGAATTCAAACCTTTCTCCTTCGTAAACTTCATTTGTACTTGAAATACTTTCCAAAAAATTCGGTGCGAAATCACTGTCAAAAGCTAAAAATGATATCAAGAAAATGATCATCTTGTAGGGCATCGACAAAGAAGGTTTTCTTGAACGGGAAATTTTAGTGAAATATTTACCTAGAATTGTTTTCACCATATACAATAGTGTAAGATTGTCGTCATTTTTTAAACTATTGATTCGAACCACAGTGAACCATTTGGATTTGCATATCTCTTGGGATAAATTGAGGTGTCAGTAAACACAAAACGTCATTTTGACGTCATCCGTCGGACGTTTTTTGACGTTGAAAGTTTTTCTTCCTTTGCACGGAGGCAGTCCCGGCACGCCATATATATGTACGCCATATATACGTCAAAATGACGTTCTGTGTTTACTGGTGATGTATTCCAGGTTTCGACAGCGCATGCGCATATTCAACCTACTAATAATACTGTAGTAATTATAACGCCTTACCTGTTACTCGTTTCAATATGAACTTCACTGATTGGACGTATAATCCATTATGATAATTTATGCAAGAAATTCCACCAATCAGATTGTTGACATCCTGCAAGTCTTTCTCGGTCACGTGAGTAAACAAAAGGTCTCCATTAGACATCCGGTATCTGCTCTTAGTGTCCGCTAATAAAGTAGGTTTTCCGTCTAACGGAACTGTACCCCATAGGAAATTTTGTGGAAAAGTATACGAAGATTTCGGACATTCTAAGACGAAACTTCGTCCGATGACGACATCTTTTCGAATTGGTGTGTCCGTGAACTTAAAACCATTCGAAAATGAGCCAAGAGCTAAAAGAAGAGTCATACGTAAATCAATGACTTGCCACTCATTTACCGAAATAATATCACAGATATGATAAGCTACACACATTCACATGCATGCATTTTGGACAGTCCTAACATATTCGTTTAAAGTTAAGAAGTATGTGTAAAAACAATGAGAAAATAATGTTGGAAAAATGGTATTGGTGGTCTAGTGGCCTGGGGGATACTTCGATTTCAAAATGATGACGTGTGTGGTCAAAAATTAAACTTTCAAATTCGGTTAAATTTTCTAAATTTCCTGTCCTTACAGTTATTTCACCTTCCTTTTGCTAGAATCTTTGCTAGTGATCCACCCTTAAAAATACACAAAGGTTGGACTCCTGAGTGCCCTAACCCTCTCCTCCCCCGGGCCTAGTGGCTCAAGCGTCTGTACCATGAACCAGGGGTTATCGGTTCAATAGCCCACTATATCCATATCTTAGTTCAGCCGAGTCGGCTTGCTGCGGATCCCGTGAGAACAATTCGAAGAACTTCGAACCGAAAAGTCCTAGACAAAGCTCTCTCGAAAGAATACTCAATTATTATAACCTGTAAGAAGTTTTATCTAAAATCGAGAAATATTTCGAACTTGTCGTTCATCATATTATCATTTCTTACTTTTAACTTTGAGTTCTTTTTTCAAACTTTGTAATCTTCCTCGATTATTGGTTACAATACATCTATATTCTCCATCGTCTTGTTTATAATTCAATCCAGTGATTGTCACTGTGCTATCTGTCCCATAAGATATACGGGGGTCAGATGTGGGGGAGAGTTCAACTCCATTCCGTGTGTACACAATGCTTTCAAACCTCTCATCGTTTGTTCTGCAAGATATTTTGACTATACCACGTGGTTTGTATTGGCCAATAGGGTGGAGAATGATTTCTGGTAATTCAGGATGGTTATCAGCTCTGAATGCTGTAAATAGACAAACATTAGTGAGGTTATATGTTAAGCGATATAAATCGGGGACGACGGTGAGGTGTAACGAGAACGTTCAAACAGCCAATCGTATGGTTGGTTTTCGGTAGCAATATTCAGCATTTATATTTTATATGCAACAAATCAATATATATGTACAGCAAATAA
>JAUJPO010066846.1:0-12287 GCA_032270745.1 Tiaropsis multicirrata
TGTAAAGTAGTGTTGACTTTTATTAGCCATTGTAGCTACCTTTGTGTCAACGGTAAATAAACAAATAATAATAATAACAATAATAATAAGCCGTATAAGGCCGAAATAAGGCGTTTTAGCCTTGTACACATAAAACCTTTAGGTTCCGCCCCAGTGCAAAGACCCCAATCCTTCCAAAACACTGTATTGGGACTAGCTCTCACCAGGGACATCCAATTGTAACGATTAGACCTTTTGAAACTGGCTCAGTAATTAGGGTACAAAGCTTAAAACGTGCGCTATAAGCCATAAAAGGCCGAAATAAGGCGTTCGCATCGTGTAAAAATAGTGTCCGCTTATTGGAGTGTCCGTATTTTATTATTATTGTTAGGATTGGACTAAAAAACTTTAAGAGTTATTTGGTTACTTTTATTTAACCTTCAAATAGCCCCTTGCTCTGATAGGGTCGTCGGTTTTTTAAAATTTTTAATTATTTTTTCCAAAAATTCATTTTTCTTTAAGTCGCTTACAGGGTCCACTTTTCGACCTCCGGGTGGCACGTCCCCGTCGGTCGTCAAGGTCAGAGCCTCCCCAGGTTGTAGACATCTAATGAAAACAAAGTTAATGATGTTCTTCTCACAGACACACTCACTGAAGAGATATCGAGGCATTTACGATGTCTAAATATTCGAGGAATTTTAACGACCGGGCTAACCTAAAGCTTTAAAAAGGAGGCGGTAAAATACACACGACAAAACAAACATAACATTTAATGCTTAATCACAGTGTCGGATACAGGACGTAGGCTTTCTTTCAAGGAGAGTAAACAGTTTCCATATAAGGTAATAGAATAATCGACGCACTCTTCTCCATTGGTTATAGCCTACCTCTGTATCCGAGCTTGAATTACCTTTGTAGAATTTTTGTATGAATTTCTTTAAATTGACTATAGAACCCCCCCCCCCCACCCTCCTTAGGTCGTCTTACAACTGAACGCCGACCCGATTTCCAATTTCGAGCTAAAGCCATTAAGGGCTCTTTAGCTTTGTTTTTCTCGATTTCAAAAATGGTATGTGAGGTAAAGAATTGGACTTTCGGACCCATACAGTGCAGTACAAAATTGCCGAAAACCCGGTCCCTTTTTATAGTGCTTTTTCCGAATTATTTTCCCCTAGTTTTAGCAAGGAATTTCTAAATGTTCTCAAATTTCATACCCTTGCTGTGCAATGCAGAAGGCTTTTATCAGAACCTCAAAAAAACCTACCCTTAAGGGCCGCACATACCGTAGGTTGGACCATATGAGTGCCCGATAAACACAAATTATGGAAAACAAAAATTGTTGTAGAATTTCGCTAAACTCAGCAGGCACGGAACGTTGTTTTGACGTCAGAACGTTATTTGGACGTTGAAACCATGTTGAAATAACGTTCTGTATCTGCTGGGAATAAAGTTGGCGTTGGTCAAGACTGGCGACAGACTTATTATAGATAGCCGGATGACGACTTTATACCTCTCAGTGGCGGATGGCGGATGGCGGATGGCGGATGACGACTTTATACCTCTCAGTGGCGGATACAGAAGGTTCTCAAAAGTTTTGACGGAGAGTGTAGCCTTTGTCCATATTCCTTATAATGGAAGTCAACACTCAATACTCTCTGTTAGAACTTTCGAGTACCCTCTGTATCCATCTCTGCGCTCTAATAATTTGTAAGGCTCGGATATGGAAATTCATGTAAAATGTACACCAAAATGTACACCTTATAAAAAAGCCAATGGTATATATTTAAAAATTTCTTTCTAGACTCTGCCATACTTTCTCCGCCTATTTCCTTTACAATCAACGGGAAATGATCTAAACAATCAAAACATGGGGTCAAAGTGGACAAACAGCGGCGGCTACAGAAGGTTCTCAAAAACTCTGACGGAGAGTGTTACTTTGCTCACAGATTCCTTATTAGGAAATCAACACTCTCCGTCAAATCTTTTGAGTACCTTCTGTATCCCCCCTCTGTGACAAAATACTTTAAACTTTGCCATACAAAAACATTGAAATGACAGACCTTGATTTAAAAACAATTGGTATAGCCAGAACTTTTATCATTGTTTGTTTTTACATCGAAGGGTCGGATACAGGACAATTCTTTTATAGAAACCAAAAATTTTGTTAAAAACCTTATACTAAAATAATGGCACAATTCATACCTAACTGTCATTCGGGTCTCAAAAATTATATTAAAAAAAAACCCGGCAATCTCACTCATTCACGCAACCTAGTTTCGAAATTCACGCAACGAAAAAAGCCTATTCACGCAATTACGCAAGCCGCTGGAGGTCTCATTTATTTACGGGTTTGATCGACCACCATCTACCGGGTGTCTAACAAAAAAGTAACCAATTTTGATTTGATATTGTGAGCAAACAAAGATAGCATTTATTTCATCATCTTTTCTTAATCTTAATCGAGAAGGGCTTACTTACTGAATCTGCTTCAAAGTTTCATGAAAATATTAAAAATTCATTTTCTAAAATGTGCAAAAATACGTCATGAAAGGGGTATCTATCTACGGGGTTTTTAATATAATCACCCGGCGAACGGTGAATTTAGGCGACCCCGAGAGCTAGAATAAGTCAATCACCAGGCTAAAAATTTAAGTCGTATTTACATCAAACAAACAAACAAACAACGGTTAGCTGAGATATCGATTTCCAGCCTAAATCAAATTCATAAATAGAATTCACCGACTGCGAGTCTGGTTTCCCCGATCCAAAAAAATAAACCCTAAGGAAACAAGGATATCCACAGAACTCAAATAAAACTGAGGAAAACGAGGAAATCCACAAAAACCGGAGTAATCAGCGGATAATAATGCTAAAACCTATGCCATAATGTTTTAAAATTGTAAAGACATTTTTAAGAAAAATCTAAAATTTTCTTTGTTTGCAAAATACGATGCCATTCATTATTGGGCACCAAGAGGCAACACACACTCCAATTTAGCTGGCAACTAAACAAGTAATCTCCAAGCAGATACACGAGTTCCGTAAGAGGAGTACATTTCAACGCATCCCTTTAGAGCTACGCGTGGTGCTAGTGCTAGTGAAATATTGATCTGCTATCAGATTACTGACAACCCGATAAGCGGGGCACTCGATTTTAAAACGACGATTTAAAACGACTCTAACAGTGTTAGTAGTTGACAAATTGCTTATTTCAAACATTCTTTACCATTACCAGTAAATATATTCTATCTGTAAACCCATAAGAGCCGCACAGATTGTAGGTTTGGGTCATATGGGCTGAATTTCAAATGAGTAATTTATACCTTGGTGTATTTCTTCATACTTTGAAGAGAACGAAGAAAGTGGTCGACCATTGGATGATTGATATCGCTGGTGCGATCTGATTGGTGGATGATTTTGTTCGTATAATCTAATTGGTGGACAGGATTTTGATCGCATGCGCAACAATGCTTCTTCTTCACGTTGCTGGTTTCTATTAAAATGTAATATTAACGTTCTTGTCTCATTTTTTCCACTGGATTCACCCCTTATACTTAGCCTACATAAAAAACCTAGCGTCTAGGCCTATTTTTTCCCGTAGACGGTCGGAACACACCCACACACACGCTCGTCGTGTAGGTGTGTGGGTAATATCGGGTTATAGACAGTTAGGGTTGGGGTTAGTATATATAGTTTGTCGTTCTTTAAATAGTTTGAATTGCCTTTTTTTGGCAGCAGCTCAGTAGCCCAGTGGTTAGAGAGTCAGGTTCAGAATCACTGACAAAAGTACTTTAGTGGTTCGAGTTATACGGTTTTGAAAAAATTCTAAAGTTTTAGACTTTTCCGACCATCAAAGATTTTTCCAACCATTAAAGATTTTTCCGACCGTATACGGAAACAAAATACGCAGCGTCTAGTCTAATTTTCTACGGAAAACTCAAACACGTTCATTTCCCAGCGAGGGTCTGTTCCTTTTCGCAATTTCTAGTTTAAGATTTTTCAAACTTAGCGTAGTGAAGCACGGGTGAAATATTTTCGGAAACTGAGACGGCAACAGAAAAAATAAATCTTCTACACTTCTCCGCAAAGACTACTTCACGGGAAATTCACGGCAAAGCACAGAGTATAATAACGAATGATAAAAGTGAGGCATCCTCTGGTGTACAGTATGCTTTTCCCGTTGCAAAAAAGAATATTGGAATTCTTAAATAGTCTGGTAAACGTAAAAAAGTAAAGATTAATCATGGACCGGCAGGCGAAAGGGTTAGAATAGGTCAAAATCATGGCGTTATAAATTTAATATTTAGGATACGTAGTTATTGACGTCAATGCACGCTTTTAGGCTAGTAGATTTAGAACGCCATGTTCACAGTTGTTTACTGCTGACATGCTCTATGTAAATGTTTTCCGCGAAAAAGAATTTCCCTTTATGGTAGAAAGAAATAACTTGGTTGTGCCTCAAAAAGTGAAGGATAAAAATTTTGGACTTAAATGTAAATTGGGAAATCAATGAGTTTTACAAACAATAATTTTTCTAAATTATTATAAGTGTCTCGGACTTCTCTCTTCGTCAATTTGTCGGATAAGTTGTTCGCGGACATCTTTCCGTATGAAAATATAAAGCAATGAGTTACACAACATGTCCAAACTGTACAAGAACGTGATGATGTTAATGTTATAGTGCGTCAAGAACGATAACAAGATGCCAGGCGCCGTATCCAAAATAATAAACGATAGTACCACTAAAAACGGCACAAAAACTTTAGTCCGACGTCGTAACCCAAATAAAGCGCCATTTCTATCTATTTTACGACACTGACGGAATTTGTAATACAGATATCCGTAGACGAATACAAACTGTAGAACGAGAACGGCTTGCCATACTGTTTCATACATATGAGGGATTGAATTGTAAATCATGTATTCAGAAACATAACCCAGGCGGAGAGCGAGTGTGAGTGCGAATATATACACCAAGGAGAAGAGCCAACTAGCAATACAAATATTCCGTTTCTGCACTTCAAAACATGAGCCGTCGTAGGCCATGTGTTGGTAGACTTCTAAGAAGCGTTGCAACGTCAGCAAAAACAATGACGCAAAATAAGCCAATAGGAAGCCAGTTGCTATGACGCCGATCAGATATTTCTCAGCTTTGAGCTCGCCAACCAGTTTCAACAAGACTTTGACGAGCGAACACAGGCACATGACAACGTTCGTCAAGGCTAGATTGATCAGAAGCAAATGTTTCTTTGTTCGCCCGTCTTTCCATAGGACACACATTCCGTAAAAATGCAGCAAAAGTGTCACTGTTCGAACGCCCAAGTTGACGCCCTCGAAAACATCATTTTCCCATACCATAGCTGACTTTATTTTATTGTTGTTTTTGTTTGTCTGTTAAATAAATTCTATTCAATTTAATAAAAGTATAGTATACCTTAAAGGGAATTTAAATTGGTGGTTGCTGAAAGATTGAACCTTAAAATGGCGTAAAAACAGGAAAACAAAAAGCTAAAACACCTTTAAAGGGTCCATATTTTCAAAAACTGAATTTTGAGGATTTTGGAGGATTTTGGCGGATTGCGGGAAAAAATTAATTTAGCGGATTTTGGCCAAATCCGCCAAATTTTCTTCCCGCTAAAATTAGTTCATTTAAGGTATTCCCAATAAGAAATAGGTCAAGGAACTAATGAAAACCTCATTTACATAATGGGTGCTCTTTTTTACCCCAGAAAAATCTTAGTGGTACTCTATTTACTTTAAAATGATACATCGTCCACTCGACGAATGAGTAGCTACTCAAAACAGGTCAACTGAATAGTAATTCAGTGGAAGCTGATGGCAGATGTAGCACTCCGCTTCAGTACAACCTAGATTCCAGGGCGAACCGTCGGCAGCCGCACGGGAAAATGAGAGGCAAATAGGAAGCCAAAGTTTACGTCAAGCGTCGTCTCTAATGTCAGAAAGCTTATCGCCCTGGGTACGAGGTTTGTACCCAGTACTCTAACGTTGTACGGCCGCTACCGACAACAGGCCTTCCCGATTATCTTACTACTTTAAAACAATCATGTCCATGCTCGGATATAGATGTAGGCTATAAACGATGAAGGAGAGTGAACTATTTATCTAATTACTCTTCTTGAATAAGATAGCCTAACTCCTGTCCGACTCTGTAAGAGCCTACGCAAGCTCAAGGCTTTAAATTATTTTCATGTACGACAAGTAGAAAATCAAAGCTCTGTTGGGAACAAAATCTGATATGCAGAACGGAAAAAACTATATATAAAAAGGTACATAATGATTATGTAGGGGTCTCTCTGTTCCCTTGATGCAGTCTTTCATCTTCACACTTCTCATCTTTGAATTATTTATTTCAGTTCACACTATCCCAGAGTTTCTTCCTTCTTTCCTTTTCTCTTTTGAACAAAACTGAAACAATCTAATTATAATATATAATTTTGTAAACTTTGGGGAAATATTTTCTTTCTTATACCCATCGACCTTGTTCTATGTATCAATTTCTAAAATTCAAGAACCTGCCCACCTGCCAATCCGACCCACTGAGCCATTTGAATTTTGCTAACAAAAGTTTCAAAATAAATTTCGCAGAGTTTACTTTCGGGATTTATGGAATTATGTGGTAAATTTATGGGCTAATTTTACCCAAAATGGTCAAATTTAGGTAAAATATTTAAATATTTCGCAAAATTGATTTCGCGAATTATACCCAAAATCACGAAATTAAATTCCGCTAAAAATTTCTTCCCAGAAAGTAGACAATAATAACTTTGACTGTGAACAAACTACTTCTGAAGTGAACAATTCATAACTAGTCATAACTAAGAGTTGGGACAAAAACATAAGTCTGCCTTATTGGTTACAAAAAAGTATTCAAAAAGAAAAGAAAACCTCATTCTATCCTCCACGCACGATATATCACTTAAACTGCTAGATTCACCGAAGATAACTTTAAATTACACCAGATTACGATCGAGTCTTTGAGAGGAAAGTAATTAGCAAATTAACAGCTAAAATATTATTTTGGACAAGAAAAAATTACACCTGGAACCAAATTAACATAAAAATATAGCTCAAAATATACTAGTCCTATAGCTATATAAACTAATCCAGGATTTTATGTCACAATTACAGTAACAAAGCCATAATGTAATGACTCTTCTTATATTGTTCACGTCTTTGTAAATGAAAAAGCAAATTAAGAAAATTGTTCCTTTTTTATGCTTTTTTTTCCTTCTAACATAACTGAGATGAATAGAGGAAGGACTTTTTCACTCTTTCTGATATTAGCCGGCCTTCATTTCGCAAAAAAACAAATTTTTAATGAATATCACATTTTAAACGAAAATGGCGAAAAAGGTGAATTAAAAGAAATTGAACAATGGAAATGAAAATGAGAAAAAGAAGAATTTTTTGCACGAAACGTTGTTTGGCCGTCGAATCAACGTTGTTCTGACGTCAGAAACTTGTTTTTGACGTTGAAAAAACGTCATTTGTCTGTTGGGGCCATTTTGACACAATTTATCCTGATATATCTCCATCATAGTTAATTTATTCTGATATATCTCCATCATAGTTAATTTATCCTGATATATCTCCATCATAGTTAATTTATCCTGATATATCTCCATCATAGTTAATTTGAAATCGACAAACATTTTTCAGCAGAATGTGAAAGAACACGAAAATATTTCTAAGACAAGGAAGGAGAGAGAGAGTGTTGCTGTCCGTCAAATTCTCTGAACATCCTCTATACCCCATAGCGACGGTGACCAGAGTGTTCGCCTCCCGTTCGCAAGGTTGTGGGTTCAACCCCCCAGTCGGGTCAGACCAAAGACTTGAAAACTGGTACTCGCTGCTGTCCTCAACATTAAGGGATTAGAGCGAGGGTAAGTGGAGAAATCCAGGGAAAGGAGTGGCGCCCTCTTCTACCTTCGGGTCGACAGCTATCGAAAAGGGAGCCTTCGGTTCACCCGACTGCGGTCGCAAAACTAGAACTAGAACTGTACCTTTTATACCCAACACTGACTGTAGACACTTTGACGGAGAGTGTTGCTTTTTGTCCGTATTCCTTGTATGGAAATTAACACTCTCCGTCAAAATCTGAGCATCCTCTCTACACCCAACACTACGAACCATTACCATGTGCTTTTCTTTCCCAGTAGGCACAGAACGTTATTCCAACATTGCTTCTGATGTTGGAACAAAGTTGTTTAGACGTTAAATCAACGTTCTGTGCCTACTGGGGGTAGATGTGCCGTTGAATAGGGTAATAATAATAGGTTCATATCGTCTGTCTGTTCTAACTTTTGGTTTTTCTTCATGGCGTTCTAAAGTTACGCCATACTTTTTTTACAAAAGAAAAGACCTTTGAATTTGATTTTTCGTGAAATCTTTTTATATTGGAGGAAGACGATCGTTTATCATCATTCATTTTCAAGACGTTTTTAATTAATCATTCTAAATATTTTTCCTTCCCTATAAATTAATAGCTTTAACATTTTGATTGATTAAATATAGGGGAAAGCAAATAACATCCCGAATAAAAGGGGGCATCGGTTACGTCATTTACTAGATTTCCCGAGTAGCTTTCTACTCCCTCAACTTCTGTTCTTCACTCCAAAGATTATTTAGTGAATAAGTTTCGGAGAAAAAACTTAAATGGTAAATCCATAAAACAAAAGCGGTAAACCCGTAGGAAGGATTACAAACGGTCAAGCTGACATTATTCTACCATCATGTCACCATTGCTGTCTTTCTGGTTTTTGATTGTCTTGGTCCAGGTTGGTGACGATACAACTACCTCAACACCAATCAAGCCCACCACCCAAAACGATCACAACAAGAAAATATGCAAAATCGAGAATACCTTACTATTCAAACACAACAACTACCTACTATCGCAGAGTGGCGATATTGAAACGAATCCAGGCCCTACCAACAACAACAACAAACCGAAATGTCCTCTATGTACAAAGGCTGTTGGTACCAACCGTAAACGCTTTCAATGCAAAGTCTGCTTCTCGATGACTCATGTTACTTGTTTGAAACTAACCAAAACCCAACAAAGCCGGTATAATTCCAACCCTACTTGTGGCTATGCTCAAATTGTAGTCTGTGTGAACTACCATTTTTTAAAGAGAGCGATCTTCCTAACGACGAATTAAATCTAAATTGTGAAGTCGATCATGTTATCGAAAATACTCTTTTAGAAACCTTTTGAAACAACACGAGAATCGTATCTCAATTGGTCATCTAAACACACAATCACTACTTCCAAGCTTGGCAGAATTCTCATTAGCTGTTAACAAGTATAACCTAGACATTTATACAATCAGTGAGTCTTGGTTACAAAACAATGAGAACCAATTGAGAGCCTTGTCATAATGGATGGCTACAAACTCTTCTACAAAAAACCGAGTCGGAAAACGAGGAGGTGTAGCTATTTATGTTAGGCTTTTCCAGAAAAAATCCATATTCCCTTCACTGTTGAGGATGTCGATTTTTCCTAACACCAACCCCCTGGATATCCTTGGTCCTCGAATTTTTACCCCCTGGATATCCTAGGATATTAAAGAATTTGAACCCCCACCGCCTGGATATCCTTGGTCTTCAGATTCTTACCCCCTGCATATCCTAGGATATTGAAAATTTCAGACCCCCCTGGATATCCTATATCCTCAACAACAGGGGGGATACAGGCTTTTTCTGGAAAAGCCCATTCGGCTACGGCAAAAAACCTCCCGACTAAAGTAAAGTCTAAAGTAGGCCTAATATATTTCTCTCTAATTTATTCTCTACGGGGGCTTTCAAAAAGGGACCAATTGTGATAGGTGTGAAGACAAAGAGCATTTTTTATTGTGAAACCTTAATCAACGTTAGAGTAGGAAAAAATTATCCCATATACAGATTATTAATTAATACAGATTATTTTTGCGCTGATTTTCTTGGTACTTCTTTATAACAAACACGGAATTTTTTACAAAAAAAATTTAAAAAGTTTTTTTTATCGATGGTCTGCTTTAACATTGAACTGAAGACTGTGCATGGGTCGCAAGCTTGGGATGAGTATAAAGGAATTACAAAATGCCATGAAAACATTGTAATTATTAGTATCAGCAATAACTGGATCACTAAAAAAACACAGGGTTTTTAACGCTGCCTCAGCGTAAATCATCAACCGCCTAAAACTATGGAACGGCATAAGAACAACACAACCATCTCTGTGGTGTCAATAAAAGAACAATGTTTCTTGAAATTCGATGAAAGGTGGAATGACAACGACTTTTTCCTGGCATACTACGTCATTTCACTTTTGATGGAAATCGTAACGCTTGGATTGTTGTTTTACAGGAAAAAGTACAAGACTCTGACGGCCAAACTATTCATCTTTTTCTTTCTGACGAACTGTGGCATCTTAGTTCAGTTCATCTTCAGTGCACTTGTCAAGGATAAAACGATCTCTGGTAATCGATGCTTATTCATAAAAACCAACTATTCATTCCACAGCATCGCAACAAAGCTTTCAGTGAGTTCCTTAATGGTGATAATAAAGTCCAATATGAATAGAATCAAGAGCATTCGAAGAATCGAAACACCGGCTGTGAAGCTGAGACAGAAAAGAAAATCTCTTGGAATTCTCACCGTGTTGGCTTTTGTCTCTGCAGCTGAACCTATACTGGCAATGACGTTTGAATCCAGAATAATTATCGGGTCTGGGATACTATTCAACATCTCGATAAACATCTGGTCACTCGTTCTCGCTTATAAAGCCTACAAAGTGAATGTCCACCAGACGTCAACTGTTTCCTTGACTACAACATCACGCCGTACGATGCTTACCGTAAAAAGGTTACAAAGAACAACGCTGCTTATTACGGCTTTAACGTCCATCCCGATGCTGTTACATATTGCCGTCTATCTATTCGTAGGATCAAAGCGCGGTTCTGAGATGATTTCCAGATCTTCTAGAAGGGTTTTGATGTATATAGGCCGCGCCTATGTTTTCACAATCACTATCAAAATGGCCCTTTTCCTTTACAACCATAAGCAAAACTTACTGAAAACAAGGGTTGAGGCACGGCAGCTACATCTTCCAACACTCAGGAGGTCGATCTCACTTCAGCTGTTCCCAGGCAAGAAAGACTAGACGCCAACCATCTTCTTGACTTTAAGAAAAAAACTCCATTCTCCTTGTTCTTAAGCATTAAAAAAATAAACAACATCAGGGTGGCCACACTCTTTCAATGAAAAAAATCCAGCGTTTTTTATCAAAGACATATCTTTTTCCAGCTTTTACAGGCTGAAAGAGGTACATTTTCTCAGCCCCAGTTCTGAAACATGCCCCAGTTCTGAAACATGCACCGTTTTCCACCATGGTTGGATCCGACAAGAACATTTTTGAAAATTGATAGTCGCAGATTGCCTGTCAGAGCTATATTTGATTGAAATATGATTTTCCAGTTTTTCCAGCCCTTTTAGCCTTAAAAAGGTACTTTTCTCCAGTTTTTCCAGCCCTATTTCTGAAAATAACTACTTTTCTAGGTTTTCCAGTTTTTCAGTCCCTGTGGCCACCCTGAACATAGTATTTATTGGCAAGCTGCAAGCTGCAAACGAAACTAATCAAATTAGATTTTCGCTAATTTAACCCTTAGACTTGGCAGTGTTTTTCAAATAAAGGAACATTTTCCAACTCCAACCACTTTCCTTCAACTCTATCCTCCTTCGTCTTAAGCATTACATCATCGCAACGGAACAAATGTATTATTGGCAAGACCTCTGAGTCGGGTGCTTGATAAATACTATAGGACTTTAAAGATTTAGAAATTATGCTATGGTATGGAAACTTTTTGACGTCAATTTCATAACAAATTGAAATTCTTTTTAGTAAAACAATGTTCAGAGACGCAATTGCTACACAATTCTAGAAAAGTGATTTACATAGCCTTCGAATTGGTATTTCTGCGATGAATACTTTTTGCATAATCAATAATAATATTTTTGTTGGTTTTTTCTGGACCACCCGGTAAAATGCAGGTCAAAAAGTCCATAGACTTTTAGAAATGTGCTCCTTCCTTCAAAGTTGACTCCAATAAGGTCAGCTATTGCTACCAGATCACTTTCAAAATCATTGAGTGGGGGTAAGAAGACAGTTAAACTGTGTTTTGCTGGCTCTCTGCTATTTAAAAAAATCGTCTACAACCTTTTGACTGACGTTTTCTAATACTGTAATACTAGACTCGATTGATTGATTGATTGATTGATTGATTGATTGATTGATTGATTGATTGATT
>JAUJPO010066857.1:0-12284 GCA_032270745.1 Tiaropsis multicirrata
TACTTCTTTATACAAGAAAAATGTAGGAAAACGTGTTAAACAGTACTAAAATTTTAGATTGAAATATCCCTAAGCCAGTCACTCGTTGAGTGCCAAGATTTAAATATGATAAATTTCAAGATCTTGACTTTATAATGGGATAAAAAAGATTTTGGTGGCACGCGGTGGCATGGTGGTTTTAACGAGGCTTAAGTAAAAAAATTTCTGCGTGGTGTCATCATATAGTTTCTTATAGATAGCGTGTTTTCGACATTTATAACTCAACCTGAAACGTCATAACGAGATATCTTTAGCAATTATTTCTATGATTTAAGCTCTCCTAGGAAAAATGATTCCATTTGGGATTTGAGCCGTTGTATCTTATTGAACAAGGCACTAAAAAAGGAACGAAAAGTGATGTTATTGTGATGGGAGGGTGAACAATAATGTCATTACCACGGACATAGCTAGCTAGAACATGAAAAATCAATGGAAACTCAGCAGGTTGGATATCCAGAGTTCTATTATATATCCTTGATTACGTTGATACAAAACTTCATACTGTGTACCACAGGATTTCAATCCCTGTAGGGGCCCTGTAGATTTAACCATTTAATAATCTTAAAACAAAAACTTCTTGAAATTGAAGGGAATCGAGCACAGTAAAGGAATTTACTTTGTCTTTTACAGAAATTGGGCTGGATTTTACTTTCTCCCAAAGTCAATTTTTAACTGTTACCACTGCTCAGTCTTGGAGTTTCTAATAAAAAGTTTTATTTTGATTTTAAGATTTTTCAAAACTATCTATTTGTATTGATCTAAAACTCATCATTTTCTCACAAATCGTTTGTAGTGAAACAAACTTTCTTCTGCGACTCGATAGCAAAAATTGAATATATATATTATCAAAAATACGAAAAATAATTCCTTTAAAAAAAAAAGTAAAAAAATAAACATGCAGTTAATTCTATTTTATTGCAAAGTGTTTACTTCTTAAAAACCCTTTAAGAGAACCTACCTCCTGTATCCGAACCTGTTTGTCCTAGCTCCTTTTTATCATAAAGGATCCCAAAGAAAGCTGTGACACTTAAAGGCGGGTTAAATGGTCAAATAATTTATACAGAAGGTTATTTCAGGTATATCACTTGGTAAAAAACGTATATCTTAGGGGACTAATGTTGGCAGGAAGAAATTTTGGCGGATTTTTCGGTTCCAAAATTAAGTTTATTTTGTTTTAAAAACACCTTTTTATACATTTATACAAAGAACAAAGTATGAGTGAGCCATTTAACATTGATACTTAAAAAAAAGAGAAAATTAAAAAAATATTAAGATAGAACATTAAAATATATACTATTTTTACATCTTCCGTTGAAAGCTCCATGTCAAGCCAGGTCAACCTCAAGATGGTACGTAATTCACGTTTTCGATGCCAATGTCTCCTTCTATATGAAAAAATAAGAAGATCAATTCAAATCTTAAATCTTAAGGTTGCAATTTTGAATTCATTGTCTTTCAATACCAAAAGAGTGCATGCATTATTAATATCATATTCTCCAAAAAAAGGTCAGGACAATAGGCGCTATCGCTCTGGTGGAAACCAAGCTTAAATGACTCTCGGTAAAAGATTGCCAAAATAAAGAAGTATTTTTTAATGATCTCTCGAAATTTCAATATTTGATAGCACATAAAATGGGCTTTTACAGAGAAAATCCGTCTACCCCTGATGAGGATGTCGATCTTTCTTGGTTCCCTGGACATCCGTGCCGAAAATTTCGAACCCTCCTCCCTGAATATCCTTGGTCTTCAAATTCTTACCCCCTGGATATACTAAAATGTTGAAAGTTTCGCCTGAGTATCCTGTATTCTCAACAGTTGGCGTAGGGGGTACAGATTCTTTCTGGGAAAGCCCAATGTCACTTTGTTATTAATAGTTTCATGCACGTAGTGATCATTAAAAATATCTTCTTTTTGTTGGCTTTAAGTAGTTTTTTACCTTCTTTATCACCCGGTTTATATTCCACACGTATTTTATTTTTCTTTGGTGTACAGTCACCCACCGTCACTGATGATGCACTCGAGTTTGAGCACTCCTCCTCATTTGCTGCTGATGATGATGTTGTTTCGATTTCAAGGTAAGCGCGGGGACCAATGATGGAGAGCAATACCGGAAGAAACACCAAACCGTGGAAAAGACCGATCGATACTACCAGGAAAAATACCTAAACAATAATGAGATATCTTTATCGATGAAGGATGAATGATTTCTTAACGATATACGGTTTGAAAAGTCGTGCTATCGAAAACGAAACCGATCCGGAAGAGAGTTTCATTACCTTAATAGAATAAATTTTGGCGGAAAGAGAATTAGGCGGAATCGGCCGAAATCAGCCAAATTAAGTTCCCACCAAATTAATCTTTTTTCGCCATCCGCCAAATTAAATTCCCAGTAAAGTTTATTCTTTTTGCCATCGGCCAAATTAAATTCCCGCCAAAATGAGTTCCATTAAAGGTTATAAATGACTCTGTCGCCTGTATCTGACTTTTAAATCGTGTGATGTCACCATTCTAAGAGAGAATTGAAATATTTATAATTTTCGCTTGCTATTACATTTCAGCACAGTGCTGCAGTAGCTAAAGAAGCAATGATAGACGATTAACCAAAAAACCATGCAAACTTACTTTAAAAAATGTTTGAAATGCATACGATTTTGAACTAGCCAAAAGACAAAAGGCTAGAAAGGTGCTGATTCCACCATTTAAAACTGCTGGACCAATTTCTGATATGGCTGTCAATGCACGGTCTTAAAGAAAACCATACAGTAATTTGTAGGATGAGTTCAAAATTGAGCAAGGGACACTCAATCTCAAAACTACCGTACGTTCGGAGAAAAGTTGCGGTTTCAAAATCGGAGCCTTACAGTGCAGAGCAACATTTTCTGAAAACCCGACAGTGCATTTTTGGCTATTTTCTTCCGCTTTTAGCAAATGTTTCCTACCCTACACGCTACAGTGCACTTGGGACCACCTGGGTTTTACTAGAACCTTGAAAAACTTACCCTTGAAGGCCTAACCTTAATTGCCTTAACCTTGAGTGCCTCCCCTGGGAATTAAAACAAAGAAGAACTACTCCTTACTTAGTTTTTAAAAAGTCAACTTATTTAGCAAAAAGGTTTCCGTCTTATAGAAGTGTTCGCGATATAACATAATTTCAAAATCCTCTTGAAACTTTATTTGGCACATACCTAATATCATCATTTAAGAAATCATTTATATTCATTACAAACAATCAACTTAAAAATCTAAGAAATAGTTAAACAAGAGTTTACCATTTCGTGTTCCTTTACGTGCAGCCATGAATGCGTGTCCGATATGCCCGGAATAATCGACAGCAAATCCAAGTGAAATGACCAAAATGGTAGAAATGATCATATCGATACTCAAATCCCAATAATACATGTAGCCACAGATATTAATCTGTAACAAAACATATCTCACATTAAAGTAGTTTTCAATTCCTAGATGTATGGAACTAGTGAAAAAGATCGATCTTCTTTTACGGCTACATGACGTGACTCAATACATCTTCAATCCTGAAAGAAAAATGGTCTTACCAGACTGAAGCCGACACACATCAGCACCATCAAACATGTCCATATGTTGGCGATAAGAAAAAGTGTCACCAGAAACACACAAACACCTGCCAATATCAAGTTCCGGAATAACTCTTCGCCTACGATCTAGAGAAATAAAAAACAGATCGTTGGATGATTCTTCATCCAGGATGATGGTTGAATCCTTTTCCATACTAAAACATGAAAACTATAAACAAAAATGCGTCTCTGATTATGAAATTTGTATTCAGAAATACCAATAATCTAACTGCAATGTTCGGCAAATGCTAGAAAGTTCTAAGGATTGTCAGCTCACCCTATTTGTTTGCCAACGAATATATTCATCTCCGAATGCAAATGCTGTCGTATTGGAAGATTGAAAATAAACAGAAGTCGCTTTTTGACGGATGTTATCCATCGTTTTGATCTGTTGCTTTGTTTCCATGATGTTCTTATGCGTCATCAAGAATCTTGTTCCCTGTTAAATTGGAGATGGTTGTATATCGGGTTGTTTTATATGAGTGTAAAAGAACCTTTCCCATTTGCTTGTACAACAAATATATTTACTTGTAAAACTTGGAAAGTAAATCTATTTGAGAGCTATATAGTCGATTGGTTAACAAGATTACATATAGAACTTTGTCAATTAAGGATTCCTTATGTAAGACAGAAATAGAAGTTTTGATCTTACAATAATATTCAACAAAACTCTCCGACAATTCCAGATATGAAATAAGACATTCGATTTTCTAATACTGGGACCATTTCATTGAAAAATATGATGAAAAATAACTGACCTTTATTTTCATAGTGTTGTTATTGTAATCAAAACTTGATTTGTAGGCGATTCCATCACCGTCCAGAAATTGTCGTAGATTGTTGTAGAAGAAGTTCTCGTTTGATACAATGTTTTCTAAAAGAAGAAAAAGTTTTGTTGATAGTCATTGGCGACACGCAATTGCAAAAGTGATTCGATATCTTTCATCGCTTAAGGCCCTTAAGTATGTACCATTCGGTTAAAAAAAGTTACCATAGTCAACATTATGATGTATATTATTCTCATGGGAAATTCAGACACAGAAAATGACATAATGATCAAAATTGTTTGCTGTATGTATAGAACTAAAGCATAAGGAGATTCCACTTACCGTTTGTTAAATACAAACTTTTGATAGGATTATTCTTCAGATAGGTGATGAAGTGATCATACCAACTGACAACAGATGATTCTTGAATGGTACTATCCCATCTCATCTTTTGATATAATGTATGCAAGTTTTTCTGCTCTGCAAAATAATCAACTTCTCCAACGTAGACAGCCGTTGTGGCTCCATGTGATGGGAAAAACTAAAACGGTGGAGATTCGCAATAATAAGGTAATAAGATTTTCAGAGAGTTTCTTTCCAACTTGAATTCTTTTTCGATAAATTACTATAAAAATACAATCAATTTCTCACTTGAGTGTGGAGTGCGATGTTAAACCTTGCCTGTGAGAAGTTAGTGTACGGGAACACTCGACTTAGAGATTCCTGTCTCAGTGACCTGGTGGAAATCTTTTTGCCAGTGGGGGTAAATAAAGAGACATAAAATTCAACAGGGTTATCAAAAACGGATTTTTTTCACTGGGGAGTGGGGATGCGATTTTCTATTGTTCTTTGTACGTAATATTGGTGGGGATGAGTGGATCAAAGTTTAGTGGGGATTAAAGATGTTAAGTTTTTCAATGAGGATGGGATTTTTTCTAGTGAGACGAATTTCTATGATAATTTTCCACCGGGACGATTTTTTGGGCCTGTATTTCTAGTTTCACCGGGTCTGTGAAACGTGATACGGGGGTGTACTTAGAGACCAATAATCGAAAAACACTCGGTATCTTGTTGCTTCATAATTACCTTTCTAAAATGTTGTCTAAATATAAATTCATTGCTGTCTCTAGGTAGAAGTCTGATGGGATCAAAGTTTTGATCAAGTTGCAAGAAGCCTTTCAAACCAACACCAAATAACGCGCCAGTCAACAGTATGACAATAACCTGAAAGATTAATTTTTTAGACCATTCTATTACTTTCGCAATGAGTGTGTTAACTTGAACGTTCAGAAAGAACTATCACCGCCAACTAATAGTATTCAAAAAAGTAGTAAAAGTTTTAGATTCATTTATTTTCTTTGCTCTGGATCCCCAAAGAGAAAAATACCTTTCCAGGTATAGTGAGAATGACTTTTCCAAAATATCTTAGAGCATCGTTAAGATATCGTTTCGTGGAACAGGTCAAAGGTTGCCAATCCTCTGGTAATCGAAAACAACAACAGGCATCTCGATTCGACTCTTGCCTGAAAAATAATACCAGAAAAAATATTATTTAATGTTCGGAGCAAAGATCTACAATTTTCATATTTAACGTTGTTTGGACGTTAAATCAACGTTCGGTGCCGGCTGGGATATTAGCCCTCCCAAAGTTTTCAGGATTAAGAAAATTCTAAGTGGCGTTAAGGAAGACACCAATACTGGAAAGTTTTTTTCAATGTTTTTATCTAACAATAAAAGTGATGCAAAATACCAACATAGTATAATTTAAGGTCTATTTATTCCAGTGGGTACTTCTCTGTGGTTTAGTGGTGTGATTTAAAACACTTCTGAAATGAACCTCTAACCTTTTTGCATCGATAGCCAAGAACGCCACAAAAAATGTCGCGGCATAAATGTAAAGCATCAGGATACCTGAAAAGAACAAAAGCTTTTATGGAAATCAGGTGTCTCTTTAAATAGGTATACTTTTTTAGAAACGCTATTAGAGACACCAGTTCAATAAAATATTAATTTTTGTGGAATACTTTAGGTGTTCATGCATTGTTGTGCAAAGTTAGTGTTTTAAATTCACATTGTGAGAAATAGACACACAGGCACCTACCAACTCCAGCGTAAATACAAAATGATCTCAATGCCGGTAACACCGTGGTCGCACCAATCAGAAAAGCGCAAATGTCTGTAAATGACGTCACTGTTATTGCCACGCCCTGAAAAGAAGGATTCTTATAAATATTTGTTTTGTTGCTATTTTACTTTTAAAGACTTTTTAAACTTATCGACTTATTGTATCAAGGAAATTCTCAACCAGTTATGTTTGCGACAAACAGCTGTATGACAGTCAGCTCTTTACAAGCAAGCACGGAAATTGTTTTGTTATTGCATATTGCTACAAACCCAGATACTGTGATCTGAAGTAATAACTAACCATCTGTGCCTTGTCTGCACGTCAGGGAAAGATCAAGATAAGACCCTTATAAACGGGGACAGGTCTCTTTTTAAGTAGTTAAAAATGAAGAATAACATATGCGATCAAACCCTGGTTTTTAACGCGTTTATATATACATCCCATGTTCCAGGCTGAATCAGAGTACCAGTGGATGGTCTGCAACTATACTTACAGCATGTTTCATGGTCCTTGATATTTTCTCAGGGACGTTTTCTTGAAGTTTAACTGTTTCCATACACACATTGTCCCATGTTTGGATAATGACAAATAAATCATCAACACCAATACCTGAAAATAAGGAGATTCAACCAAGCCATATGTGCAGTAGCGGTCTGACTTAATTTTTCTGGGGGTGCAAGCAACAAAAAAGGCGCCCTTTGTAAATTTTAGCACTTTGGAGCTCCTTTCTTCAAGAAATACAATTAATATTCAATAATTAGAGTCTAATGAAGCCTTCATCATTTTAAGACCCGAGTGTGTTTACTAAATTGATAGAAAGTTACACGAGTAACCTACAAAGTCCGTTATTGTGGTACAGTCAGTTGCCTTGATTTTGAAAATGGAAGGATAGCAAAAATAGTGAATAAGGAGGCGCAACCATGGTTTGTGCCGACGGGTTGTAAATTTTCAATTTTGACCCCTCTCATTAGGCTAAAATTGCTTACTTTTTGTTGTGATTTGCCACAAAATAACAGACTAAAAAACAATATTTTGTTTTGCAAAAAGTGAAGAAGCCATTGCTGGAAAATGTGTTTAAATGAAGTATTTTTTACAAATATTAATTGAATAAAACACGATTTGTCAAAAATCACATATTATTGGAGAGATGAATGTCTCTGCTACCCCTGCACTTTTTCCTATATTTCTTTAACCCTTCCCACGCAGACTACGTATATATACGTTTTGAAAAGATCATTTTACCAGTACACAGTCTTTTGGTCATAACTCCTTACCACTTGAGATTTAAGGAAAAAACTATCTATTTTTTGTAGATAAAAAAAAGAGCTTTCCAATGATGCCAAAGTTGATACCTTAATCATTTTTCCTGGTCGAGAAATGGCCTTTGAAAGAATAAATTTCCACAAAAAAATGATGATTTTTTTAGCATTTTTCCAAAAAGTTAGTGCGCTGTAAAGGTTAATGTAAGGAACAATCTTTCAATTTTAGTACATGTAGTTCATGTAAAAGAAAAGGGTGCTAGAACGCGTGTTTTTCTTGCAAGAAGGGTGATGTTCATTCGATGGTTCGATGTAAGTTAACTAGTTATTTTTACAGTGAAAACGAACGAGGTTTAAATCAGAAAACTTTCAAAGAAAACATTTTGACGCCCCCTAAAATCTTGATTTTGGCGCCTCTCTTGGAATCTTCTGGGGGTGCCTTTCACCCTATGCGCTCCCTGCCAGACCACCAATGGTAAGTAATTCATTAAAATTCTTCCCGTATGAACAAAATATTCATATGAAATATACTTGAGCTAATTCGATGGATTCAATCTGGTCTGGGGTGCAAATTTCTTTTCCTTTTCATTGTATGTTAACTTTAGTTGATAGCTATAATATGTGATTCGGCTTACTTTATGCGCCCTTTATATACCGACCAATAATTCGAGATGAATAACTAAGCTTTACTACTAACCAAGCATGAGAAAAGGCAGTATTGAATGAACAGGTCCGTATATGATACCACCTCCAGCACATAATCCCATGGCAACGGCAATCGCTAATCCAACCGTAATGATACCGACATTTGCTAACCAAACCTATGAAATAGATCGAAAGTCAACCTAAACAAACTCTTATGGGCAGCTGAACAAAGAAAGACTGGGAGTGATATTACTCTGTGAGATTTAAAGTACGATTTGAAATCATTTAAAATACCAGCGAAAACCAACCCTGAACAACTTTTGTTATATCTGAAGGAAGATCTTCTCGGTTTGATTGATAAAAAATAGAAAAAGATGGAAAGACGAATTTAACCAACGAATAGTCCCCCAATAATGAATTCCTTGATTTACACGAATTACACGATTTCTCTTGTGTGTAAAACGAACAAAAGACACAGGAGTTTTTTATTCACTGTGGTAAGGCTGAACTTGAGTGTACCATCTGTCACAACGTGATAACGGTAAGTACAGTTTCTAAACTATTCTTCTTCTTCATCTTCAACTTCTTCAAACTGTTGTCATTATGCTCAGTTTCGATTCAAAGCGTAGTTAGTCCAGGTAAGATCGGACAATTTGTTTCGATATACGATCAAAATATATACGAAGAATTTGTATCAAAAGTAATGCGTACCTTATGTTTTAATCTTGAAAATTTTCCAAGTTGAAAAGCAACGTAGGTGATAATGAGCGCATAGCCAGAAAATAGTAAAACGTAATCATTCCCTCCAACTTCTAAACCAGCTTTGGTAAAACTATAATATGTGAAAAGATTTATTCATCACTATATCTCCTATATCACGATATCAATACTTACCCACAAGTTTGAACATCTTTATTCTTGTTGTCATCTAATTTTTATCGTAAAATTGTATTTTAGTTGTATTTCATTCATCCAAAGAGCAGAGAAAATCTTCAACCTGTCCTCGCATCGTACCAAGACAATCTATAGACAACTTCGACTCTTTGTCTGAAAAAACATAATCAAACATACTTGCCATAACAGGCCTCCTCCGAAGTCAGAATGAAATATCAAAATTCTCTTACCTTTCAAGGGTGCTATAAAACACTTCATATCCAGGAAAGGATGTTTGCCGAATAACGATGGCAAATTCTTTTTCCCATTTTGTTCCGTATTCATCTTTCTGTAATTAAAATGAAAAGTCAGAATTTGAATGACCTTGAGTTAAGACTAACTTTCATATTCTTTGCGGGCATAATTTGCTTGGGAAAGTTTTAAAAGTGTAGTATTATATAAGAAAAGTCAAAGAGTTGGTTTCAGACAAAAAGCAGGAAGAAATGAACGCTTAAACCAAGGACAAAAACACGAAATGGAAACTCGAGGAGAGCTCTTGGGAAAAACTCTCTATTTAAAAAAGATTAGATAGACAAATATACGCCCTCCGATATCTCGGAATGGGTCCTATCCACTTGGTAGTAGGAATCTCAGCGCAGTCAGACATTGCAACCCTACGGTTGCGAGCCGTAGAGCCATGGCGTATACAGAGACACTCGAACTACACGGGAGAACATACTGTTCTCTCAGGTTTAAAATCTCGCGAGTACCACTGGACCACGAAAGACAAGAACGATAACCACTATACCACTACGCCTTTATAAAAAGAGCCCTTCACGAGGCACTTTTTCTTCACGGAGAGTAATTAGCTTTCATAAAAGGTAGTTGGATAATTAGTGCATTCTCTTCTTCCATATTGATGATAGCCTACCTCTGTATCCGAGACTTCCCTACAGGCAGTGGATCCTGAAAATTTATAATATCAACTTGAACGTAAAAACGTAAGCAGAAGAGACTGGGAACGAGTTTGTCATGGGTGAATTAACTTACATTAATCCACATCCCAGTATTTGTATCCTTTGAAACATCAAACTTTTGAAAGTACGTCATACTTGCTACTGATGCTGTGACAATATGTTGTGATGCATTTCTGGTTGTGTCGCTAATGTAGCTTTCAATGCTGATGTTTTGATTTCCCATCGGACTAAAGAAATCCAGAAATATAAAAAGTTCAATAATACTAATTGATCAAATTTGTCAATGTCGGGTATATCCGTCATTAGCTAATGCAGAAAGGCAAAACAATATCGGAATCGGAAGAGTATGGAAAAAATGTTATACCTACAGACTGATAAAAAATTAGGGGTTGGTCTAGGATCCCCCCCCCAGTGGAGACCCACACCTCAAGCTCAATCACGCATCACGAAAAATGACCAAATCAAATTTCATCACGCTATTTCTATACAATACAAAATTTTGTATAATCACGATCACGTTCCAAAACTTCAAAAATGCAAAAGAAATTCGGAATCACGCCATCAAGCCTGGAAAACCCCAATCACATGGGTTAGTTTTATCCGAAATTTCATCTACTTCCCGATTCCAATTCTGGTTGCCTAGTAACGAAATGAATGGCATACGTTATGACAGGATCTTGGTTGATCACCCTTAAAATATCTTCCTTGCTCATAAGGTCGACCATTGATGTATCTAGAACAGGCCATAGTTCAATAAGTGACTGCGTGGGTATGCTAAAATAAAATCAGAGTTTACTCCCATTGGTTGATACCCAGCAGGCACATGGTTAACATAGGGTTAAATTATTCTATGGTGTAAATAACTACAAACAACTGACGCTTAAAAGTGTCCCCCTCCCTTGCATTCTTTGAGATCAATATTTATCAGATTCATGAAAGTAGAAATAACTTCGTAGAAACATCAATGATTTCTCAAGGAAAAGAAAAGCAATGCATCCATGGCATTCAGCTATACATTTGTATTTTATTTCGTCTTTCATATACACGATTCAAAAGAATCAAGTAAAACACTTTTTACCTTTTAAAATATATCAAGTTTCAGTATGGGGAATTCAACTCTCTATACTATAAGTATTAATCTCAAAGAGCTTAAGCATCAGTTGTTTTTAGCAACTATTACTGTATACAGAATCTTACTCGAAACGTCTATTCTTCCAATGCAACATTGTGTCACTATCGTTGGCGAAAATCCCTTTTACCATTTTATCCACGCTCAACATCTGAAATGTAAATAGTTTTAAAAATCGTTATATTTTCTGGGGATCAAATTACTAGCAGAGCTCTAAATGATGACGGAAGAAATGACAGTTCATCTCAAGTGACTCCAAAACTTAAAGATTTGTTGTGAAAAGAATTTGAAAAGAAGGAACAAAATGTTTTTTCAAATCAAAATCAAAACTTAGAATCATGCTTTTATTTCGCAACATAGTCATTATACCTGTCTCAACCCGTTCGGTGTTAACACATCAGTACCCTTTAAAAGGATTTGTATGTATCGAATCCGTGTCGGAAAATGATCATGAACCCAGTTCTGATCAGTAACATATTGAGAGCTTTGTTCCACCCATAATTTCTCACCGCGACTTTCTTGTTCAAATCGCACCAGGCCAGATAAACAGAGTAAGGCAAAAATCAAAGTTACAGCAATCGTTTTACAAGGATGTGAACCAACCAACAGCCCAAACCTATCGAAAGAAGGTAAAGTTTTAATAAGAACGTATAGTCATTTTTCGCTCAGAATAAAAACAATTTACTCCAATCATAGTATAAGAAAGCCGCGGCTGGAATGTTGACGGTATTGTTTTTTTTCAGCTAATTGATGTTCTATCTGTGTCTTCGCACGTTATAAGAACTACAATGTAGTAGACCTAATTTTTTGAATAAAATTTTCGTACTTTTCTTCTTTTTTTGGCGACAACGACTCTTTCATAATTGAAAATCTCCAG
>JAUJPO010066868.1:0-12284 GCA_032270745.1 Tiaropsis multicirrata
AGTGGTCAGAAGTTATGACCAAAAGTGTCCAGTATGGTAAATAGAGTGTTTTGGAACGTATATATACGTCTCTCGGGTTGGAAAGGTTAACAACGTTTTTTTTGCAGTCCATTTTCATAAGAATAGCCTGGTGGCTCACAAAAACTGATGGACATTGTACAACTATATTCAACCAAGTTCTCAGATACTTTGTTTCTTTTGTTTCATATTTGCAGTTGAGCTTGAGGATGCACAACGCCCACCGCCCCACAAATTGTACAAACACAAATGTACCAACAAGAGAATATGCTCAAACAAACAATCACGCTCGTGTAGAAGACAAGGAAAACAAAAAGTTCAATGCCGTTTCTTCAACAAGTAAGCAACCCGTTAAATCATCTCCATTTGACCCCCTTCTTGCTTGTTTTTCCAATTTTCATCAAAATTGACAGCCTTCCAAGGAATAGTCTCTTATTATTGTTTTAGCTTATTTTCACCCTTTCTATTCGTTTTATCAGTTGCATTTCAATACATCCCTTTATATTGCCCCTCCCCATTCAAAAGAATTTTGGTCCTGCTTTTTATCCCTCGTTTTTAGGGTCTTAAACAGAATACCTCTGTCAAGTAGTGTTTTTTGATAACTTGCCAGCGGATTAAACACAATAGAAAAAATAAATAAATGCTTTCTTGGCCACAAATGAAGCAATTAGAGATCTAGATTTAAATGGAGGCAAATTCCGGATTTTTTGCAAAAACTAGAGGGTAAGCTCCGTTGTTTCCGTTAGGAAAATGACGTAATGCTAACTTACGCATGTCATGAATAAGTTAAATCTCTACATCTGTAACGTATCTTAACTAATTAATAATTAATGACTAGCTAGCAATAGAAATATGTTTAAATAAGTATTGACTTTATAAAGATGAAATAAGATAGAGATGAGTTCATGATGTTTTCTTTATATTATGACAGGTGCCAATTGTGTGTCCGATATCCCTGGATGTTCCGAGGTAAACGAATATGTCGTAGAAGAAAATGCGTCAAATCTGGACGAGGGTTACCGTGTAAAATCACGTACTTCGGTTGCGGAAGACCACGACGTAGTTGCAAACAACAAAGAGGCAAGAGGGTTTGCGTTTGGGTACGTCGTTGCAAGAAAACTTGCAGAAGTCGATGCAAAGGCAAAAACGGTTGCAGAAAACGAGGATATTTCATCACCAGTAAACCACTCCGACAGGGATGAGTGAACCCATTGACATAAAGAGGCGGATACAGATAAGGTCCTCAAAATTTGTGAGAGAGAGTGTTGACATTTAAATAAGGAATATATAACAAGAGCAACACTACTCTCCGTCAAAATTTTCTTTTGAGAAATCTTCTGTATCCACCGAGTGTCACAGGCTTTGTTGTATTTTATTTAAATTAGATAATTACCAAATTTACAAGTAGTATATTTAATGGTTAATTTGCTTTATAATAATATTTGAGATTTAAATAGAATGATTGAAAAATTTTATTGAAAGAAATTTATTCGTTGTTCAATTGAAGGTTGATCTGGTTACAAAAAAGGTTTTTGAGCGAATCTTTTTTTTTACGGATTAACAAATCTGTTTTTATTTCAGCCCTGATTTACACTAGAAATATGATATAGAGGTACTAGTTATAGGGTGCTAGTTATGTGCATTTATTACGGTCATTTTGTTCCGGACAAAGCAGAAAAAAAAAGGTAAAGGTAAAGGTACTAATTTTCCCGCGTATTAATTTTCGCGCATCAAGAAAAAGTTGTTTCCGCGCGTATTAATTTTCGAGCACCAGCCAATTGTCCTTTTTCTAGGCATACAAATAAAAATGAAGAAATTTAAAAAAACAAATTCCACTTTCTTTTAAAATATGGTATAAATTTTCGCGCACTCCCTGACTGCGCATAATTTCGGTATAAGATTTCGCGTATTTTTGGGCCTCTGCGCGAAATTGCAAAATTAGTACCTTTAAGACAAATGAAAATAAGATGATGCTGGTAAAAAAGATAAACAGGTACACTAGGCTGTAAAATATCTTATAAATTAACATACTTTAATGGGATAAACTTTCGCGGGGATTAAATTTCGCGGATTTCGCGGATTTTGGCCCAATCCGCGAAATTAAGTCCCCGCGAAAATCTGGAAAGGGGCCATCCGCGAAATTAAATCCCCGCGAAATGCTCAAATTTGGGAAAAAAAACTTTTCGCGAACGTTATTACGTAAAAAAAATTAACAACTTTGCTCATCCGCGAAATTAAATCCCCGCGAAATATTGGAAATTAGCTCATCCGCGAAATTAAATCCCCGCGAAATGCTCAAATTTCGCGGATGAGGCCATCCGCGAAATTTAATCCCCGCGAAAGTTTATCCCATTAAAGTATGCAAAAAAACATTAAATTTTTTATCACTCTTACGCGGATGGTTTCAATAGGATAACGGGCTATCTATTTTGTTAGGTCGTTGATGAGACTGAGTGGCGAAGCGAAAATTTGCAATGAAACAGAAGAACCTTTTTGGAGGTGACGAAAACGCGAAAATTAAAAAAAACTCATTACCTTATCAGACAAAACTCTGAAACTTTGTCCTATCAATGATTTCTAAAGTTTCGTCCGATAAAATATGGTGACAAACACAAATCTTTTTGCCAATTCCACAATGTGTTTAAAGCCATGGGTATTAAGAGAGTTGGCATAACCGAGATATAACTCGTCCCCGGTCAAAAGGTGAAGGAATCTCATTATTCATACAGTATGCGAGTTGTAAATAAAAAACCACCAGGGTTGTCAGAGTGACTGATTCCTATTGTCACCACCTTCTCAAAGAAGTCCATAAACAGAGCCATAAGTAAACAGAGCCATAAGTAAACGGCAAGCATTTTTAAGACATAGGATACACACTTTAAATGAGTTTTAGAAATTAAGTCATTAACAAATATGAAAAGATGAAAGAATGGTAAATGCCTTTGAGAATTGAAATTAGCTTTTAGAGTTGTAAACAGAGCCATAAGTAAGATGTAAACGACCACAAGCGGATAAAGAACGTGCTCAAATCTTCTGACGAAGAGTTTTGACTTCTTAATAAGAAATATAAGCAAAAGCAACATTCTCTGTCAAATCTTTTGAAAACCTTCTGTATCCGCCACTGGCCACAACCATATCCCAAAGAAGTAGCAAAAATCACCAGGAACGACCTATCCTATTGCCACGACCTTCTCAAAGAAATCCAGAAACAGAGCTTTAAAAAAATACAAGTAGTAAAAATCATCTAGGGTGGATTGACCTATACTATTGCCACGACCATCTCAAAGAAGTCCAGAATAAGAAATGGCAAGAGTTTCTTGGGGAAAACGATCTAACGTTGTGGAACAATGAAGCACCAAGAGTAGGGAAAATGCGAAAAGAGAATAAACGATTGCAAAAGGTTTGCAATGAAAAATTCAAATTTGTGAGGGGGGTCACCTTTTCTCATAAGAACCTCTGTTCAGAAGGGGCTGTTCTAATAAAAATATTGTTCACGGGGAAGGGTAATATAAGCTTTTACTCGTAATTTAACCCTGGATATTTTACATTTTTGACCAGCGGACAGCACAGTTTACCCCCGGACAAGCATTAATTTGACCCCCGAACAGACAAGTCTGGGACTTACTTATAGTTTAGAAAATTAAGAAATTCTTGCTGTGTTAAACTTCATGACCAACGTCAGTACTCTTTCTACTGAATGTCTTTATCCTCCAAGGACAAAAACGTCCTCTTGTTTGGCAGTGAAGTGAATTGAGTACAAAATCAGTACCCAGAAATCTTCCTCCAGAACAGTTTCCTTTCATCTTCTAATTCTTTTAGTACAAAAGTCTCCAAAAACCACTTGAATAAAAGAGACTAATTTTTGTCTCGATGCTTCGTTTTCCAAACTCGTTTAAGAGACTTTACTACGGAAAGCTTGAGTGGTCTCAAATTGGCAGGTCCACAACCTCTGACATATAGCTAAAATTCTACTGGTCAAAAATATACACACACACACACACCCACACACACAAGAGGACGCTCGTATTATTTTATAACATTCTTATTATAAAAATATTTTCTAACAGAAAAAGTGCGGTTCTCTTTGATAACTTAAAAGCGATTAGACTAGATGTTCTTGAATAAGTGAAAGAAGATAATTAAAGTTAGACTGCTAGACTACACTAGACTCGTTTTGCTTATTTGGAGGCTTGACGAAAACAAGGCAAAGAGAGGTTGTTGTTAAAGGTTCTTCACAGCGAAATTTTAAATTCACAAAAAAATCTATGAAATTTCAGTCAATTCTCAAAAAAAGAGAACCGGTTATTTCTAACATCGGAGAACTTTTACTTCTAAAAGACGAAAATCCCGAAAAAAAAATTCCGTTCGGCGCAACCATGAATTCAAGGGAAAATTTTCTTTTGAACAATTTTGCTATGCTGAGTACTAAGAATTTTCTATTTCTTTCATTTTTTTTGGTTTCGTTAAAGATTTTTTAAGAGCGCGGGCGGAGATGACACTCTATGTGAATACACTATGTGCCCGCGCCATGAAAAGAGAAATTTTGATATGCTTAATTTATTTTTTCTGTAAGAAATTTCATATAAGAAAAATTATGGAATTTTAGAGATCCCCGTTTACAGGGATTCAAGTATCCTTTAAACAATATCACGTTCACCAGCAAACACGGAATGTTGTTGTTTTAACATCGAAAAAACGTTGAAAAAACGTCTGCTGAGTTTCTTCTCAACCCATCTGAATCTCAAGACAATGAGAAACTCAATAAGATTGTTAAAATTATTGGCTCTTTTCCGAACCACCGAATATGTTGACACAAAAACATAACAATTTTGGTGACCAAGAAACAATCTCGTACCCAGAGCCCCAGAGCCCCAGAGCCTGATTCTCCATTTTGATTTGTTTTCGTTGCAATTCATGATATCCATTACGTAATCCCTTATACGGAAACACCCTAAAAAGCCGGATGTTTGCCACTAGTTTGGCTTTTGAACAATAAAACTATACGGTACCACCCGGATTTTTGGGATGCTTCCGTATAAAAGATTACGTTATGGATATCATACCAAAATCCTAAAAGAGGACTGGGGACGAGTTTGACCAAGAAAGAGTTGCAAACAAGACTACATGATCACACTACACGAAAACAAGAGAGAGTGAGAGATGTAAAATAATAAGCTGAAAGAGCACCGATAGACGGTCTGTAAGCATTTTACTTTTTAAAAGAAACAATATCGTGTCGGCAGATTGAAAGTAAAATCTCATTTGGGCTATTTTTTTCATGTCTTTTCGCTTTAGTTCTAAGATACCAGAATATAAATCACAATCAAATGACAAAAAAAATGACACCTTCCATTTTTTAAGAACATCTTGTATATAAGCACACTTTAGAAGCAGCTTTTTCTGCCCTCACCCCATTTATTGAATTAGACAATAAAACTGGAAAAGAAGTTGACTATTTCGTTGTCCGGATTGCAGCGCGCTTAAACTACCTTATCGGACAAAAGTGACTGAATTTTTTTAATATGACGACTGAAATTGATTTGTCTCACTAATATTTTTGTCTGAATAATTTTTTGTCCGAATAAATTTTTGTCCGAATAATTTTTTGTCCGAATATTTTTTTGTCCGAATAAGTTTTTTTCCGGATAAGTTTTTGTCCGAATAAATTTTTTTCCGACTAAGTTTTGTCCAATAAGATAATGTGTTGTAAACTAGAACAGAACCTAGAACAGAAAACAATATTCTCAAGGAAATATCAACAGCAGGAGCAGAGAATTGTAACCATATTCAGTCTTACAAAAGGATTAAACCTTTAAAAAGAGAATGGTGGAGACTTAATTATATAAGCTTATAAATTGGAGACAACATTCTTACCCTTTTGGCCCTCGTCTGTTTTGTCACAAATCGATAAAACCATCATCCTTCGTGCTACACACACAAACAAAGCCATGGATCTCTGCTATATGGAAAAAAGTCTTTCAGGTAAACATTACAGCATACACGCTTTTTTCTATTAGAACTTAGTTTATAAGAACAACAAGCCTGATATTTGGTGGAAAGTTTTACAAAAACTATGAAGGACTCACAATTTGAGCATGAGGATTTTCCTAATAAAAGCTTCGACCAAGGGAAGCATTTTAAGGATGGAGTGTGGATCAAAGTTACGAACATCCGAGCCTGAACCAAAATTTTGATATTCTTATAAAAAAAACGTGTAGACTGCAGCTTTGTAAATTTAGTTTAGAGTTCTTAAAACAATATCTATCTTTTAAAAGTTTTTTGTCTCATATAGATTTCTATAAAAATACATCAACCATTACATACACTACAGCAGTCAAATGACAATTTGGAAGGGATAAATCAGATTCATTACGTAATGATTACATCATGCAGTATTCATGAATTAAGTCTAACTATACGTGAGGTAATCACATTTAAATCCGATTCACATATATCACAAATTTTTTTAGTTTTTAAAATAATCGAACAGAACGGAAAAGAAAAAAGTACATACATTTGACATGATGTTTCACTTGTGCAAACTTTTACAAAAACAAAATAATTTGAAAGATGCAAAATCTCCGCCATTTTCTTTTCATTTAGCAAAACTTACGGCATGCGAAGAAGCGAGCAATCATAACACTCGCTATATAAAAACTTCAGTCAATGGTCAGTGGTCAGTATAAATATATCTTGTTTTTTTTACTACTTATATTATAAAGAATAATTTATACCATTTTCAATTTGGGTCATTTAGCAGGGTTCCCACAACATTTAAGGATATTTGAAGGGAATTGAGTAGCACAACGAAAAACAAGGAGATTTGAGGAGCTGTGGGAACCCTTTTTAGGTGAAGGATCAGAGAATCAACAATTTTGAAAATGATTACGCTTCAGTGGCACAGAGTAATGAGCACCTCGCAAAATGGTTGAAAAGACTGAGAAATGACGTTTTAAATGATACCTGCTACTAAATCTGGGTAACCCCAAGATGGGAGAATGGGCTCAAGGGAAGACTGACAGTAGTATTTTTCTTTTCAATTTCGTCCTTACGAACCTTATATCAGTTTTCGCGAGTTTTCATTACACTGTTATAACTAGTTTGCTGATCGCAAAGAATTTACGACATGCCTTGAGGACCCGCCGAAGTGTCTACAATTCACACAACCAATCAAATACGTGTAAAGTCACGTGATCCAAATCCATCTAGTCCAATCAGATCAGCACAAAAATCATCCAATTCAAATATAATCAAAGTGAGATAATGTTTCTCCAATTATCAACCAACCAATCAGAGAAGAGTATTCACGCAGTTAACCAATCAGAAAAGAGGATCCATCAGACAATGACAAATGGACGCATGCGCATTACAGTAACATGGTGATGGGGTTTTCGAGGAATGATCGGAACACTTTGAGCCATTGGGCACCCACAGCGCCGTCTACCACACGGTGATCACAACTCAAAGTAACGCTCATCACTTTAGCTGCAGCGAATCTAGAGGGGGTAAAATAAAGTCCTTGATTAATTAAAAATAGTAGGTGCATACACAGTGGAATCTCAGTATTGGTGCAAAAATAAGAGTTCCATTGATTCATTTAAAAAAATGGTATATATAGAGGTCACCGTTTGGTGCAAAAATAAATGTCTGTCTCCATTCAGCGCGCGCAGCTCTCGCCTTTTATGTCTCTCTGTTCTGATTGATGATGACCATTACGTAATCTTTTCTAGGGAAACATACCAAAAAAACCGGTTGTGTGGCACTTGTTCTCTTACTCTATTATTGAAGATTTAAAATGAGTGGTAAGAATCCAGATTTTTAGGTTGTTTATGTATGAAAGGTTACGTAATGAATACCATCAATTAAACCAGTGCTGAGTGGAGACACCCGTTTTGGACAGAACGAGCGCTACAAAGTTGGCACGGAACGTTGTTTTAACGTCAGAATGTTATTTTGACGTTGAAATTAAACGTCATAAAAAACGTCATGTATCTGCTGGTTCATAAACAGAAACAGAAAAGTCCATCTTACCCGGCCTCATTAATAGCGGGAATGATGCGGTCTTCAGTACCTCCTACAGCCAAGATACAACTCTATGGATAAAAAAGAAAGAAATTGGAGTCAAATAACAGTTTTTAAGAAGAACTTTAAAAAGCAGACAAAAAAAAATGCATAGAATCGATTCGCAGTGAAACATTTTCACTTCAATTCACAGATAGTCGCCGTGGTACAGTGGTTATCAACCTTGATTACTGTACCAAGGTTCGATTCCCATTTGCTGCGGTTCACTTGGCAAGCGGGCAAACCTTCACCCGGTTCAATCCATTTTATCGTTCGTTAGTATACTGTGTGATTTATTTCCAGTAAAAGTATCTGCAGAGAAGGGTTATTCTGGTCTACCTTATCGGACAAAAAAATGTCGGACAAAAGTGACGAAATTTTTTGAATATCCGTAGATATCGGCGTGTCGTAAAACAAAGCTCCACCTGGCAGCTTCGTTTATTAAGAGGTTAATTATCGGGCTTAGCTAGGGGGCTAATACTAATGTTAAAAATGTGACGGAATCCCAACAAAATATGTATGTATACCAGACTCCAAATGAAGTGGATTTCCAATTGGATAATACCAAGAATCCTTGGGAAATCGTTTTTTATTTTATTTTGAGCATCATTTTGTTTCAATTCTCGTGTGTGGATGTAACGTACAATATAATGATATTTGGGACGTTAGAACGTGTATATGTCGGCCTGTACATAATTCGTCTAAACAAAACTTGTAAACGAAAATCTATGTACAGGCCGACATATACGCGACTAAGGTCCTAAATATCCTCTTGCGCAACATCGCTAATATGTAACGTACACGAAGCTGATATTTCTTTTCTTTAATAAAATAAAAGCGACAGGGACACTTAGGCGACATTGGAAGTTGAACTAGCTAGCTAAATCATCTATCCTCCTTTAGTTTATATCAGATAAAATAAAATGATAAAAAATCGATATTACAGAATTGGAAATGTTAATAAATTATTCTCTTTGTGACGCGACACAAAAAAAGGTCACAAGTAAAATGGTCCATCGTTTTATTTCGGTAACATACACAAAACAAGAACGGTATCAAAGAAATTCATAGGGCGTACAGAAATGATGATTTTATTGTCGTCGTAGCGTTGATAGTAGAACTGATGTTTTTTATATACTAACCAGACAGCGACAGATGTACCATCCCGACAAAAAGGGGGAATTAGCTTAAGATAAATAACTCGTATATACGCTTTTTTCTAAAGAACATGATTGAGGATTTGGTTGAGGCTGGATGTTCTTATTTTCAAACCATTTTCAGCCTCGGATTCATGTTTTTAAAATAACAAAGATTCTTACTCATTCCCCGCCACATGTGTTTGTAACATATCGATGTAACACAAAAAATGATGGGGAAATTTCGACATGCACTTTAATCACCGTATAACTAGTTCTATTCTTTAGCCTCTGTAATCTAATACTATACTAAAGGAGGTGGAGGTGGAGCATTAGCCTGCGTATTTTAGCCTTCATACCACGCGCTGTGTAAATAATGTATTCATTACTTTTGATAGGAAAGAAACGATAGTGGACATGAGAATCTTGCTAATAAGACATAATTTATCGGACAAAAGAATGTCGGACAAAAGTGACGAAAATTTTGTCCGACGAATAATTTAGTCCGACGAAAAAAAAAGTTTTTTAGGCTAAAATTTGCGTTTTTTTGGACAAAAGTGACGAAAATACTTGTGGGTGACGAAATTAAGTCTGACGAAAAATTAGTTCGACAGTGTTTTGTCCGATAACGTGGACAAGAATAATACTTCTTGTAAAACTCCCATATTGCGTAACAGTTGAAAATCTCAGCATTTGTTCTTTAAAATGGTTTCAATCGAGTTTTGTCTTTCTGGGGAAAAGTGTATAGGTGGATTGTTTAGAGAAATCTTATAATAAACAGGGCCCGGTACAGGATCTGGGTAGCTTGGTACAAAGTCCCCTGGTTTCTTCATTCAACCAAACAAGACACTAAGCAGTCCATAATGTTATTTCTAAAATAGGAGTTGGCCGAACAAATACCCAAAGTGACGTCATAATTTATCAGCCGCTTGCTTAAGAATAATGACGTTGACGAAAAAAGAGTCATGATAGATGGTCGGAACGAACTAATTACTAAACCACGTTTTAATGATAGGGGAGGACCATGGCAAGCCAATCAAAGACGTCATACAGAGTGAGAGGAAAGAGAATGATATTGGAATATTGGAACGCTAACTTGACCGTTATCAGACGAAGGAAAAATGCTTTGTTCTCTAAACTAGTTTATGAGACTTTACAACGGAAAACTTTTGATCTCAAATTGGCAAGTCCACAACCTCATAGAAAGTGAGAAAGAAAAATGATATTGGAACGCTAATCAGGCGAAAAAAAAAACCGTCAGATTTTCGACCTGAAAAAAAGTACTCTTTCTATAATTCGAGCAATCAAATTTGTTCGTAAACAATCATCGGAAGGCTTCAAGTTTTCCTTTGCTTCTGCTTTAAAAAAAGGCCATTCCATCCGACACTAACGTCTGTTTCAAAAAAACAATTGTGTAGAAACCAGGATGGTAGTAACGAAACAAAAAGTAAATGCCCTGGTTTCTACATAGAGCAATTCGTACTAGTATGGTTTGAACTAACAAAATCGAGGAAAGATGCTTCAGTAATTATTTGTCAGTATTTGTCCTCACAATAAATGATAGTTTAAGCGTTATACCTTATCGGACAAAATAATGTCGGATTAAAATTTTTTTCTAATGAAAGCTTATACCAAGAGAAGCATTTTAGGCTTATACTTAATAGGGTGAGGTGGGGTGGGAAATTTGAGAAAATGTGGATCAAAGTTAAGAACATTCGGTCGAAATTTACTGGTTCTTATAAAAACGGGTGTAGATGTCGGCAAAAAGGGTATAGACAGAGAAAAAAGGGAGTTAAACCATGTTTGTGGGGAATTTTACATTTGAACATAGTAGAGTAGAGTCCATGTCTTTTTTATAAAAACAAAGTATATAAGAACATATAAGGCTTGGAGCAAAAATGCTAAGAACATTTTTAAGAACAATAGGCTTGAATAGCCAAAATTTCTTAAAAATAGCCTATTTTTACTGCTTTTTTTAGCAAGAATCTTTTTTGGTTTAAATTCAGAAAAGTTAAGAACATCTCAAGGCTTCGACCACTCACGGAGTTCTTATAAAAAGAATGTTTAGTAGAGTGGTACCGAAAAGTGTCAAAGAAAACGAAGAGGTCGGCGTTTCATCATTTTGTGAAAAGTGAAAAAGAAGAAGATCTTCATTCTCAAAAGGGCGTGAATCAGTCTTTCTTTTTGTGAACTCAAAAGATAAATATACTAAAAAAACTGAACGAAAAAGATATGTTTTATGCCGCCTTTATGTGTTCTCTATTCTCGTTTAAGTTTTTGCCTTTTTCTTGATTTTGTTTTTTATAGATTTCTAAATTGTTTTTTAAACTCTTTTCTCTTCTTAAACACTATTTTAAAGGTTTTTCAGATTGTCCAATTAGAGACAAAAAAAGGCTTCTTTTAAAACATTTCAAACAGGGAAACACACACCGACCGACGTGTTAAAAGACTTGAAATCAAAACACTCAGTCTATGGGAACACATCTTAAGTAAGTTTGACGATTACCCCGAAGTAAACTCAATACACTGTGTTTTTATAAGATTCAGTAAATTTCAGCCGAGGCTCAGATGTTCTTAACTTTGATCCGCATTTTCTCCAATTTCAATGAAAATTGCAATGCTCAAATTGTCAGTTCTTCATAGTTTTTGGTAAAATTTACCACCAAATCCGAGGCTCGATGTTCTTATAAAATTGTTTATAGGAGCATATATACCGTATTTCCTCTATTTAGCGCCGCCCTTTGATAAGCGCCGCCCTCTAAAGACCGCCGCACTACTGAAAGCGGCACTTTTTAGAAAGAACAGACCAGTATGTGTTTTATTTGAATTATCTTATTACACTTAAATAAACTAGTCATGTATTTAACGCGGGTAAAAAGAGTGCGAGAATTTATTAACGCGAATGAGATGGATTTCATTTGGATGAAATAGAATTAGTTGACTAATTTGCTTGTTAAAATATGATTTTGCCAGTATTCCAATACCCATTATCTGTAATTAAGAGCGAAAGATTGTTTTTAAAGAAGTATTACATTCTACCTGAGTCATTGTATTGTCATTTTGTAAAAT
>JAUJPO010066879.1:0-12282 GCA_032270745.1 Tiaropsis multicirrata
AAAAAACATGGAAATTTACCTAAAATGAAAAAGTCCTTTCCCCCTCCTCATTTGTCCCCCTCCTGGCTCCAAAAAAATTCTCTCCCTCCCCATACCTTCCTTCAACTCCATTGGGGGAGGACACTATGCTTTGCTTCTTTGCTATTGCGGTCTTTCGTTCTTTTTAGGAATAATTTTAAATCAATTTACAGCAGACAAATTAGAGATCGAGTTTTGTTATGTTTTTAGAATTTTAAACTTTGGTTTCTTTTAACTCATGCTGAAAACAAAACAAAAAGAATATTTACAAGTACATAAGCTAAAATCCTTCAAACTCCTCTTCATCCTCAAGGTCAGACATTGTCAATATTGCCAGGGTTCCGACTAAGGTTCTAGCCCCCCCCCCCTATATTCCTAAATTAATTTAATTTAATTAAGTTAAAAACTAATACAACTTTTGAGAAACAAACAAAATATAGTTACTCAGTGAAGAAGGTTTAAGACCCCCCAGATGCCAGGAGGATTTAGCAGCTCCCACCCTCTATATGGCAAATTTTGAGTTTACCTCCCCCCACATTTTCGGGGGGGGGGGGTGCGAACCATGGTTGTAATGTCAATAACTTGTTTGCTTTCTTGCTTTCGTCTCTTCTCTGGATACTTATTTATGTTCTTGAACAATAAATTAGATCGTTCAAAGACTGGTATAGTATCGTTCCTTTATTATGTGTTGTATTAGATAGATCTCAAGAAAACAGACGATCGATCTGAAAATCAGAGGATCAATCTGAAAATCAGTTGACCATTCTAGACCATTCCCGAACGTTCTTGACTGATAAATTGCAATTTTATCCAAATCTCTTGTGATGACACATTTATGGTCTTATATAAATTAGTTTGCTGAAAATAAGGGAAGTTTTGCTCAATATCACATTTAAAACTGCTCTGGACCAAAATAATGATTGAATACGTTGCTGTATCTACCAAAGTTTGCAGCCGTCTTCACGGCTGGATTTTTTGTATTATGCTCGGTTAACTAACTGATAATCGTTTAATTTACCGACACATTTTTCAACAAGATAAATAAAACCGGTAAAAAAATAGAAATAAAAACTTTTTTTCATTCTTGTCTATGCATGTGGTGCAGTTTTAAAGTAAAAATTGAATATTTCCTAAACTGGAGCTCATCTGTGTCAAATATTTGGCAAGCACATTCATCTTAAAGAACTAATCATTTATAAAAAGTCAAATGCGACTCCTCGGATCTCAACAAAAAATTACATTTCAATGGAATTTTGGCAAATAGGCTATATATATTCTTGATAAATTAGCCAATTATTGGTTAATTTTTATTTGTTCCCGACTGATTAATTCTCCCAGAAAATGACGTCATAATATGTGGCAGTCTTATTTAAAAACAAAAAACATGAAAATATCTCAATGGACAGATTGATTGAAATAATTTTTCTACAATTCTTGAAAATTTGACCCAATTTCATCCAGGTAAAAAGATTTGGAACCATTGAAATTCTTTTTGCTCAATTACTTATAGTGTCTAGAGAGTAGAAACATTGAATAGCTCATCGAATTTAGAAAGCTGACCTTAGTTACGGTGTAAACATAAGAGTACTCAAATCAAAATTTATGATACTTTTGCGAATGTGAATGTGATCATTAAAACATATCAAAATCAGCAATGATTAGGCCGAAAAGAAAAAAAATATTTTTTCCGGAAATGCGGGTGACGATAAAAATCTCACCTGGCCAGCAGCAAAGTATCTTTTTTGTTGTAATTTTTCATTATTTTCTACTTGACCTATAACAGCAAAAATCTCAATGTTTGATGACTCTATTGGCAAAAAAATGCAATTAAAATATAAGTCACACTTTAGCTTCATAGTTTTTTCTTTCATGGTCTTAGTAGTCAGTTTGGAAAAACGGGAAAAGTCTCAAATGTAAGATTTCCAAAAAACGGCAAAATAATTTCATTAAAAATCAATCTTACATGGTATAAATTTCTCTTTCTTTTTAGGCTTATATTTAAAATCAAAAATATATATCTCTTTCTTTTTAACAACTTTTTGTGTAAAATGAAGTTATTATTTTTGTGTTGCTAATTGCATCTTTAGAGTTTCTTAAGAAAATTGAAGCTTATTTTATTTTTATAGGCTACCAAGAAAAAAAATATATTCAAGTTGTGGCCCGGGTGATGTACGAAGAAATAGTTCACCCGGCCGATTTCCGGAAACAAGACTAATGAAATGAAATTTTTACAGTAGTTAGCAATTTCTTTTACTTACATTACAAACCTTCAACTTTCAGGATGGTAGAAGAAAAGTTAGAAGAATCAGAGATTAAAAACGAATTTACAAAGACTGACATAAAGGATGATTCATCAACTGACGGGTAATTGAAACTGCCACCATTATTGTTTTATTATTAACCAGCTTGAAAGTTAATGGATAAATGAGTATGTAGCCCTTGCACTATACATACTATATAGCAATTGAAAAGATTATGGATTCTACACCCAACAGCTTCAGGGTCCAGGGTCAAGCGGCAGTCCACCCTAGCGATATTCCTGATCACTTTTCTCTCCATGATACCACAACAACAAAAATTAAAAGCATTTTAAACAGCAATATCTTGTGAAATAGTTGAAAACTATTGATTTTCAATGCTATTAAGTTTTTAAGGCGTTCCAACTCTTGGGCAGAATTTTCATGGAAACTTAACTAAACTATAAATAAAATATAATGAAATAAAACTTAGAAAATAACTTCGGATTTACATTTTATAGAGTCAAACAAAATGAAGATTAAAGATATTTGCATCCATTTATGCTATCATTATAGTTATGAAAGTCTTTGAACCTTGCTGCTTTGAATATGAAATTATTTGTTTCATGACTTTCTTACGTTTGATAGTGAAATCTGAATTTTCATTCGGTTTTTATTTTGTTTTAGGAATGATCTAAAACAACGGTTGAAGCGAAAATCAGATATAGGCATTGGAAGTGAATTAAAAAAAGCAAAAGTTGAGAATGGTGAGGCAATTATAAATTTAACACATCCTAATACAGGAAAGGGAACTTTGGTGTCTGACCTGTCAAATTTAGTCAAATGTAGAAAATGCTAAATATTATAATAACTTTTCTGTCTGTTTCATTATTTTCTCCTTTGCTTTAATCAAACATTGACATTACTAATCATGATTTACCTTAATGAGAAATTATTGGTGAAATGGGTCAATGGGTCATGCACCTCTGTCAGGGTACTAGGGAAAGATTGAAAGAATTATTGAGAAAAGAAAAAAGGGAAGTGTCTTTGAATTTAGTAAATTTTAAGATAAATTATGACAATACTAATAACATAAATGCAGATTAAACTATATTGTTTTGTTAATGTACTGAAGCATTCTTATTATAACCTTATTGTTTTTTATTTTTTCAGGAGAGCCACCTGTATTATCAGAAGAAACTTTTGAATGGCCATTATATCTTACAAGTACTGGAAGTACTGCAGCTAACAAAGAACTTTTTCAGCATGTAAATTAAAATTTCCAAATAATATCTATAATCTTGCTTACTAGAATGTACTAGTGTGTTTTTACTAATATTAATTTCATCACATTTTTCTATAGATTGTACCAGATTGCATGTGTGGATTTGAGGCTGGAATGAAACTTGAAGTACCAAATAAAGACTACAAAAATACTTATTGGTTAGCTACTATCATTGCAAAAGCTACACCATTGATTCTGGTACGATATGAAGGTTTCAAGGAATCAAATAATGCTGATTTTTGGTGTAACACACTGACCGACGATATTCACCCCGTGGGTTGGTGTGCCAGAAGTAAACATGCCTTGAAACCACCAAAAGGTAGTGAACATGATATATTGCTTCCCTGAGGCAATAATGTTATTATTGTAATAGGCCAGACAAATTTAATTTGTTGCTCTACAGGCCCAACCGACCCTGAGTTTTATAAAAAAAGAAAAAATAATAATATGAAATTTTTATTAACAATAATTTAAATCATTTCGTCACACCTGAAAAAACCTTGCTAGGAGCTGACAATTATTCAAAGTTCTTTGGAACTCCTGTCCAGATTACGGTTACGGTTACTATCTATGGTTATTTTAAACACAATAATGCGCTATTCTTTTTCCAGAAATTCAAGATCAAGAAACGAACTGGTATGCATACCTCATCAAGAATCTCACTGGTACAAGAAAAGCCTCAGAAAGTCTTTTTTTAAAGGTATGAATTTTCCGGTTATTTTTTTGTCTGAAGAAGTGGGTCTGAAATGTTTAAATTATACCTTTGATTGGTACCATTGAAAAGGTTTTTGCATACTGCAGCAGCCATTCTGGTCTGGAAAGTACTTTTCAAAATTAAAAAAAGAAATTTAATAACTTGTGCCCAGTCCATGTTCAAATAATTATGATATGACATGACACGTTTTGAAGATGAATTTTTTTCTTTAAGCCGTCCGTTATTCTGGTCTGTAAAATCATCAACATAGAAATGAATGGACATTGAGCTTTTGTTGTACTTTTGTTTCTTTGAATCACCTGCGTTTCCGCTAATTATGGATAATAAAAAGCAACAATGAAATTGAGCGAGATGCCACTCCTGACAATAATTCCTTTCAAGCGGAACCAATTTGCCTAATAAACTCACCAGGAGTGTTTAGGGTTATAACTTTTGTCTTGAATTTAGAAATTTTCTGTCGCTGTTTTAAGAATGCTCAATAATAATTTTAATACTTTTTTCAGAAATCACATCCTGTACATTACTTGCGTGCCGGACACTACGTGGAAGTGATTGATCTGTTTAATCCAACTTGTTACTGGCTAGCTCGCATTGTAGAGGTTTTTGCTGGACGATTAAGCTTACAATACGAGGGCTATGAAGATAAAAAAGCTGAATTTTGGTGTTATTATCTTGATGAACGATTACGACCTGTTGGAAACGGTTTGAAAAATGCTTTAACGTTGTACCCGCCTAAAGGTAAGAAGTCGATTTACGCTGAAAACTTTTTTTTGGCTTTTTTTGGTGATTCTTTGAAAGGCTAGGGCACCACAATAATGGGTTATTATTTTATTATTTAATCAAACAGAGGCACCGCCGACTGGAGCCACATTTTACCAAAATGATCCATTATTTCGATTTCATGGTTTACTTTTAGTTAAAATTAATTGGAATTCAAATCTGACACGCTGCGTTATTTTAAACCGTCACACTGTTCCTAAAGCGTGGTTTCCACCGGGCGATAGTAGGCGGTAAGAAGCGAAGTTTTTATGTTATTATATTTTTCTGTGTGATGAAAAAGTGTGTGAGAACTTAGCGCTTCTTATCGCCTATTATCGCCCACTATCGTCCGGTGGAAACCATGCTTAATTGTGCACCCTCCCACTTTCCTCAGTGGAGGGGCGGGGTTGTTGATTTTGGTCGTAACTATTGTGGTGGGAATTGGAGTCTTTCACACTTCGTATTGTTATATAGTTATATGTTATATAGATTGAGCATATATTGCAAAAAAATTCATCTGCAGCGCCATTTGTGAATTATTTAATCACACACAGTTTTGTTTATCAGATGTTAATGTCGTAATGCTGGTCATATTTTGGACAAAACATCAAGTCATACCAATCTCGTCTACATAGTGTCCTTGAAAGACTTACACCCCCCCCTCGCTAAGTGTCTACATTAAGAATTATAAAATAACCTAACTCAATCAAGTATAGAGCGCTTTCCTAGTTTTCAAAATTACCAAGTTATAAGGGAATTTAAAGTATAATATCCTTTTTGGTCCCCTATGGCAGATATTTCAGGTGGGGGATTTAGATTGTGCTGGGACTAAACATTTTAGAGGTGGGACTCAAGGACATTTTAATGATTTTTTGAAACTGATTTGTTTTCACGCAGCAACGCCAACGATTTCACATGGACAATTTAAAAGAATTACAGAAAAATTGATTACCCTATCCCGGAGAAGTGATAATGCAGTTTTCAAGTCACTCTTCCAGGTAATACGCATTTTGCCTCCAAATTTCCAATTGTTCAGTTCTGTTTGATCACCGGGGTGAAAAAATAGTTTTTTTTTACCTCGGTGGTTTGATTGTTTTCTGTTTGATTGATTTTGTTCAGGGTTGGAGGCAGAAAGAAGAACACAACTTAAGACTTGGAATGAAACTTGAAGCTATCAATCCACAAAATCCATCAGAAATTTGTGTGGCAACGGTGACAAGGATTTTTGATCCGTTTTATTTTTTGGTCAAAATTGACAACTTGATCTCCGTTCAAGAAGATATGACTACGGACTCTTTCGTTGCACGTAAAGGACAAGCTGGTATCTTTCCTGTTGGATATTGTTTCAAAAGTGGTGTCCATCTACAACAGCCCAAAGGTTGTGTTTCTTTGTGTTTTGTTTTCTTGTCAGTGTGTTACTGAGTTCCTCTTTAATTTCATTAATTTGAATCAAATCTACGAACGTTACTCTCTGATCTATAGACTGCTGATATTGGGTTGATATTTTGTTTCGTGATACAGTTTCTAATTAAAGTATTATCAATCTTTTTTCAACCTCAGGAAGTTAAGTTTTTAACAACCCCCAAGCTATTCTACCCCCCCCCCCTGTCTATTAGAGAGACCAGAGAGTACTCATTTTGCGAGTGTGAGTGTATGAGTCGGCATTAGTTTATTAAAAAGAATTTGTTTTCTAGGATTTAATGGCAAGTTTACGTGGGATGGGTATTTGAAATATACGAAGACTGAAGCTGTTGGTGATTCCTTCTTCCCTGAGGTTTGTACAATCTTTACTTCCTCTATCGTAGTATTTGACTAGTCAAAAAATATTTGTTCGGATCTTTATTGGCACTCTGCTCAGAGAAAGCTTGATTTCATCGTCTCGATTTTGTTTTTTCTGTGCAGCTAAAAGCACCTGAAGACTTTATGGAAGGGATGAAATTAGAAGCCGTTGATCCTGACAACAATTCGAATATTTGTGTGTCCACAATCCGTCGTGTGGTTGGTGGCCACCTGTGGTTGCACATTGATGGTGATACAAGAGGAGAGATGATCTACGCCTACAACTCTTTCGATATTTTTCCTGTGGGTTGGTGTGAAGAGACGGGTCACGAATTGCAATGGCCACGACCAGAGAGTAAGTCTGTCCATGAAAATCTTTTACTAGCGATATAAACTCTCGTTAATCGAACCTCTAATTGAATACATTTTCTTTCCACTAAAGAACTCATAATTTACCCTCTTACACTCTGTCTAACCTCCCATTAACTGTCGTTAAAGTGAATTTTTCACACGTTGTAGATAGGGCGTCATTTTTGGGAAAATGTAGAGATAATCAAAGGTGATTAACTAGTGATTGTCTTGACGGGTAGAGGAGAGAAAGTTAAATTGTACATTCATAATGACACCGCTGCAATATTCTTTTAATTTAGACAATCAACTCAACTCGACCGTCATTTTAATTTTTCATCATAATAACATTTCTTTTCGTTTCCCCCTTACTTTCTGACACTTCTCCTGCATATGCAATTTCCATTTGTCAAAAAAGTACCTTTTGTTCTTGTTTTCTCTTGACGCCGCGCGATTGAGATGTTCAATTGGGGTGTGAAAATAGGTGCTGTGCGAGGACGCTCTGACAACGTTCAAAACACAACAGTGATGGATCATCCGATTGTTGTGCAAAAGTCCTTTTGTCATTTAAAGAGTTTTAAAGGACAATTAAAATAGCTCATTGCTTTTTGATGTGAGAAAACGGTCATCTCTATTATATCGAGTTGTTAAAAAAAGTTAATGAGCCGCTATTGCTTTCAATCAGAAGCTAGTAATGGACATGAAGTTGTTCTTTTCGCGTTGAGAAAATAATCTTTCAATTTTAAGAACCTTTCTTTTATAACAAGATTTAAATCTCTCATTTTCTAACTTAACCTTTAACAATGAACACTGATTCACTGTATCTTATTATTATTATTGTAATAACAAAAAAAATTGAAAAAACTTTGATTGTTTGCTAGGGGAAAGTTTTTGCTAAGTGTCAAATCCATGTGCAGACAATCCACATTCAATTCTTTCACTAGCTTCTCATCCTTCTCTCTGTGTTGAAAGCTGTTCTCTAAATTAACACCTTTTTTGTTGAAGTGATCGCTAGAGCGTGAAATTGCTTGCTACATTTTTTTCTGTCACTCAGTCAGAAGTGTTTTATTCATACTTTTTGTTGTTCAAGTTGATCTTGATGATTCTTGTCTTGTTGAAGTGAGGTGAGTTGAAATTTGTTTTTGTTCGATTGAGAAAAGTCTCACACTTGCTACCTGTTGTTTACTGAATTTTATTTAACAAGGTAAAATTTCTTAAATCTTTATAGGCCTATACACACGTTACTCATCTTTGTTTAGCTATGCTATTGGTTAGTTATGGTGTAAATGTACCCCTGTTATTCAGAATGTAAAATTTGTAAAACAATTCTCAAAATGTTATAAAATCTCCCGCAATTTTCTTTCTTTTCAGCTCTCGAACAGAAGAACCGTATTTCTAGTTTGAGGTTAGTGATTTTTTTTTACTCTGAACTTTTCTTGTTTCTGTTTACAACATTATATATTAGATGGGAATTCTTTATCAGATAGTTTTGATTCCTCTGCTGTTTGTGAAGGAATTCAATGTTTTGTTTTCAAACATTTCTTTTTATTATCATTTGCAAAATATTACTCTATTCAAAGCATTGTTTGTGAAAGGGACTTAACATTTTTAACAATGCTGGTGTTAAGTGTTGTAATACGTAATTTAACACTTTTCATAAACACACTAACACTGTCTTCTGTTAGTAGAAGTAAGCAAATCTTATATTTTGTCGATGAAAGTATTTTCTTGTGAAGATATCGTTGTATTCCTTTTAAATAGAGGACTCATTAAATCTTTAAAAACACTCTTTTATATTATTATTATTATATTATCAATCTAATGACAAAAGGAATTTGTCGATCGCTTTTCTCTCATTCTTTTGTTATTTTGAACGTTTTTTAAGACATAAACTCCCTTCATCGATAATTGACAACCTCGTAATTTTTTAATGACTTTTCATTGTTCTACTTTTATTCTTTTGATGCCAAAAATTAATTTTTTTTCCAATTTGAAGTTGACAACATAAACAAAAAAGAAGGAATTCCCATCTGAATGTTAATGTAAAATCACACCTCTGTCGGAATATATTTGTTGTGTGTAAAAAAACTTTCTCTTTTTTACTGACCGCAACTTACAATTTACCGAGAGTATTCCATTTTTTGAGTTTCTAGGCTGGACAATTTGTTCGGAGCTGCTTTAATATTTATGATGGGGTCACTCACTTGATTTAAAAACGACGGTTTGTGCGGCCAAAAATTAGACCTTTAAATTCGTCCCCTTACACTGCAATGCAAATTTTGCCGAAAAACCTCAAATTTCCTACCCTTAAGGGCCGCCCATACCGTAGTTCAGACCATATGAGTGCCCCCCTGGGGTCTTTTCCTTTCTTTCAATTAAAAATCAATTCCTTTTGTTTATCTTATTATAATCTCTACATATGCCATCAATGCTTTAAACTTTTTTATGCAACTCGGTTTAAATCTAGGATCGAAACATGAATATTACGTTCAAACAAAATTTGGAAATAACTGCAAATTATACGCTTTGTTTTTTGTTTCGTGATGAATATTCTTAACATTTTGGTCACCCTAAAGTGTTTTTGAGATTATTCTTAAGGTTATTCTTGAATTCTTTTCAACCCAAGGGGTGAAAAGGAAAACTAAAAAGAAAAAAAGAGGTCATCTGAATCAGCTTGAGAGAAGTATTTAGATGTATTCTTAGGAATTACCTCAAAAAATGAATTAGACCTTGAAAAGATTTAGGATGGAGGCTATAGAAAGTATAGAATTAAGAACAATTTTAAGAACATTAAGCTAAGAACATCAGCAGGCTTCTTCGAATTTTAATGTTCTTATAAAAAACGTGTATTCTTATTAAAAAAAGTGTATCTGCTTTGCTTAAGAATCCCCGATCCCCGATCTCAAATGAGTGACGACCAACGATCTCCCGTCTCCAACACAATGTATTTCTAACAACAAAAACTTATTCAGCTGTCTTAGAAACACCTCGTGAAAAAAACTATTTTGGTTTGGGGGGGGGTAAGATGCAGTGTTAACTTGCATCTTAGGGAGAGTACTACCTAGTTATAATTCAAGAGATCTTATGGATTTCAGGAATTAGAATCGTAAGTTTTACATACATATATATAATAAAAGAAAGGTACGATGTAATGTATGATTTGTGTTATAATGTCTAGATTTATCGAGTTCTAAATAGCATTTACCTTAAGGGAAGAAAATTTCGCGGTTCAGGCCTTGCAAATTAAATATTTCACGGAATTTAATTTCGCGGTTGAGGGTATTTTTAGTCCAAAATATAGGCTAATTTGGCCTAAAAACGCCAATTTCAGGGGTAAATTTTCAAAATTCAAGATTCTGTGTTTCGCGGAATTTAATGCCGCGAAAATTTCTTCCCTTAAGGTATGAGCTGAGCTGAGCTTTTGATTGATTAGTTGAACGTTAAAGTATGTTTGAAAACTTGTCTTACTCACGTCTCTTGTAAAAGTGAATTGTGATTGAACAGAGAATGCGAAACGTGAAAAAAGACTTATGAGAGCGCTCAATGCTCTCGGGAGACATTAATAAATATATAAATTATAATTGTTACATGACGTAATAATGTAATGACTTTTCTTATAAAAATATTTTTCTTTTGTTTGATTGTTTTTTGAAATTATGACACTTTACACGTTCGTGCTACATTCCCCCAACGTGGAAAAGTGAAGAATTTGGAATAGTTTATTTTAACATTGCATTCAATTCTTGCATAACATTAACTTCATCAGTGTGGTGTATAACCACCAAGTCTCTCACACTTCTCGTAGTTACACGCTTAACATTTTCGCTTGCGTTAAGGTATTCAACATCTACTTTGCGGACTTTATCGTCTTTACTGACATAAACAGTTCTGATTTTACCAAGATGATACGTTTTGGCAATAGATGAATCACTTTTGAGGAAGAGAACAATGTCACCCTCTTTCAAATGTTTATCGTTCTTGAACCATTTTGGCTGCGAGATGAGTTTTGGAACATGCGAGATCAACCAATTCTCAAACCAAGTGTTGAAGATGTTGATATTCGTTTGAATAATCTTGCCGAATGTTGAAGGAACATTAACTGGACCGATGGGACTTCTCTCGTTGTTACGTCCAAGAAGAAGCCTGTTTGGTGTAATCAGGTCGATACTTTCGAAATCGGATGTGATAGCACCGAGTGCTAGTGGCATGTTGTTGAGACTGTTCGAAATATCGGCTGCAATCGTCTCCCACTGAAGAATCGAGAGTCTGGGTTGCGAAATAGTTCTGTTAATGGATCTCGAAATCTCCTTGATCTTTCGTTCAACTCTTCCTTGGAAGTTGTGAGCACCAACCGGGCTGACCTCGAATTCGATTGAGTAGTTGCGATGAAGTTGTGTGCGAAGATCCTGGAAGTCGAGTTTGATGTCTTCGCATCCTTTGATGAGTTGGCTTCCAGCGTCGATGAATAACTTTTGTGGATAGCCGTGATGAGATGCAAATCGGATGAATGCTTGGATGAAAGCAACAGTGCTGTAGTCGTCCATGATCTTGATTGATGTTGCAGAAGTCGTCATACAGCAGAAGACTGTCATCCAGAGTTTGACGGTGGATCGTCTGTTGTGGTTGCAGTATGCCTTTAAGGGACCTGCAAGATCAATCTGAGAAAAATAAAATGCAGGGGCAATTGTTAAGTGAGGGGCTGAGAGTTTGCCCATCTCAATTTTGACCGTTTTCTTCTCGATGTACCGACATCGAGTGCAGTTTCGTTTGATACGTTTGATGATCTCACGTCCTTCAAGAACGTAAGCCTTCTTTAAAACAAATCGAAGAACTGATTCGTTACCACTGTGTTTCACTGTTTGATCATACCAATGAACCTCGTTGATGATGCTATACGCAAGAGGTGAGTGTTTGTCGACGAGTGGAACGAAGAAGCTTGTTGAGTGTAGATCGTGCATTGATGATGCCATAGGTGTGATGACGTTGATAGTTTCTGTTTGGAGAAACCTTCCTGAGTAGTAGAGGATGCCGTTTACTTCTTGGCTGATCTTGTTGTAGAACGAGGGCTTGTTGAAGTGCTTGACCTCCATCGTTGCTTTACGAAAGAGATACTCTTCGGCTTTGTTGATGTCCTCTTGGGA
>JAUJPO010066890.1:0-12280 GCA_032270745.1 Tiaropsis multicirrata
GTTCCTGTAGCGACATTGAGGCCCGTAGGGCCTCTATGTCGCGCCAGCGGCATGCGACGCTGGCTTGCCAGCTAGTTTTTATTAACAGTAATTCAATATTTGGGAATCCATATGGATTCCTTGCCCGAAATAGGTATAGTAAAATGATATTTATTCAAATGCATGGTTTGAAAATAACGGTCAAGCCTTTGAAGCGAAGTACCTTTCTTTACTCGTTTTGAGTAACTGAAGATTCTATTATTCTAAATATATTTATAGGTATTATCAGATGCAGACAAAAGGAAGACATATGATAAACACGGCGAAGAAGGTGTCCAGAAAATGGGTGGAGGAGGTGGCGATGGATTTGATCCGTTTGAATCGTACGTTTTGTAAATGTTATATGCAGCTTTTCCTGTAATCCAGTGTTAAGCATCCAAACCTTTAATTATTTTAACATCCATGATTTAGTGAAACCTTATCATTTTTGGAATTTGAAAGCATTGCAAGGTTGGATTTGATACCTACAGTTTGTCTTTGAATTGTCTGCAAGATTTTTACTTATTGTTTATCACTGTGTGTAAATCATCCTGTATTTCTCATGTACACAAGCATTTCATTTTCATTCTTTTACTAGGTTTTTCGGTGGTTTTGGAGGATTTGGATTCGGAGGTGGAAACAAACAAAGAGGACATGGAGAAATTCCTAAAGGAGGAAATATTGTAATGGATTTAGAAGTGACTTTAGAAGAATTATATACAGGGGATTTTGTTGAGGTAGATATTATTTGATCATTACTAATCAACAAACTTCAGTCTTTTTCAAGCTTGCAGTAAAATTTCGAATGCTTGTAACTCTTATGATGTTCCAACTATAATGATTTTTGTATTCTTTTGAAAGATAATTCAGAGAACAGAGAGAGTACACAAATTATTTTTCACTAACAGGTATTACGGTCAAAGCCATACGCAGAAACAACGAGTGGTACTCGACGATGTAATTGCCGAATGGAAATGAGAACGCATCAGTTAGGACCTGGTCGCTTCCAGATGATGCAAGAAGAAGTGTGCGACGAATGTCCAAACAAAAAATTCATCATTAAAGATCAATTGCTTGAAATCGAAATCGAACAAGGAATGCAAGATGGACAAGAATATCCATTTGTTTCTGAAGGTAGATTAGCCTGCTTTGGCATAATTTCAAGTTTGTTATTTTATTTTGGAGCTTTGTTGTTTGTCCTATAACTTGAGCAGTTTCAAATTTCTTTTTAACACGAGTCAATAAAAGTTGTCCCCTATTTTTGTCACATTCAGTTCAGATGAAATCAGTTCAGATGAAATATGAAAATGTGAGTTTTCTATGTATATTTGAAATATATTTGTAAAAGTAATTGTTTAGTTGATTTTTCTCTCGTTTAGGTGAGCCACATATTGATGGAGAACCAGGAGATTTGATTTTCAAAATAAAAGAACTAAAGTAAGTTGACAAACGACATTATTTATTTTCATTTTTAAAATTTAGTAGGGAAATTAGCTTCAAATCTTTTCATCTTTTTCAATTTCGGCAATAAACAGCTTTAATTATTTTATTCTAATCGTTATAAAGGGATGTCAATAAATAAAGATTGTGTATTTCATTTTCGTAGACACGAGACATTCGAAAGACGCGGCGACGATCTCTTCACGAATATCACCATCAGTTTAGTAGACGCCCTCAACGGGTTCGATATGGAGTTTAAACATTTAGACGGTCATGTCGTTAAAGTACATCGCGAGAAAATCACCTGGCCTGGTGCTAAAATCAAGAAGAAGACAGAAGGCATGCCCAACTATCATAATAATTTAGATAAAGGTGTTTTAGTGATCACTTTCGATGTTGATTTCCCGAAAGGAGAAATATCGGCTGACCAAAAAGAAGGTAAAATTTGCTTTTTAGAAAGTTTTCTTTTTAATATTTCCCTCTTTCTTCTGTTACTCTGTTCCCTCAATTCCCATAATATTTACTTTCTCGAAATGTTTCCTATGCTTTCTCGTTTATTGATTTTTTCCTGTTTTTCTGACAAAAAACCTGAGCCCTAATTGATTCGTCTTGATTTTTTAAAAATAATTTCGCTTCTAATAAAAGTGGGCTCAAGCCACTGTACTCAATTGGTTTCGAATGATCTAAATAGTTTTTATTTTTCTTTCTAGCTATAAAAACGATATTGAATCAAGATTCGAAACAAAAGATATACAATGGATTACAAGTATGATAGAGGATTTGAATTTTAAGGAAGAATTTTTCAATTATTTTCTAGGTAGGATTTCTAAGTAGGACTTCTAAGGAGGTACAATGGGGAGTTTACTTTTTATTATTTAACGTCGAAAAAAAAAGTTAGGCTAACATTATTGCAATTGAATTAAAATCTCTTTTGACAAGAATTTTGAATAATTTTCATACGGCTTTTAACCACGCAAATGGTAGAAAAGATTTTAGAGACTCGTCAGCAATACCCATGGACGAAGCTAGAGGTAGACTACCTCCGAAGGACTGAAAAAGTTTCCATGGTTCAAATAATTTTTATTTTATGTTTTTTCTCAAAAGTTTTTCATGAATGTATTTTTTTTGTTCGTTCAATTTTTAGATTTATATGATGTATACATATTTAACTTTTTGAATTTCTAGGCTTTTCATCAAATTCAATGTTTTTAGGAATTAGCTTTTAAGACAAAGATTAGATGTTGCGTTTTGACACCGTAATTATTCAGTCAGTTTTCAAGTCCTAAATTAATGGTTTATTTTGTTTTATTTGTTTTTTTTTCTTGTACTTTGTGAAGTCAGAGTATTCTTGAAATAAATTGTATTCAAGAAAATATAAGTTATACAAGAAAAAGCTCCTTCTTTCCTCTTTGGTGTTTTATGGCCCTTCACACTTACTTACTGAATAAGAACCTGGTATCTTGCTACAAGACATCCATAATATACTTTTACAACTGGCACACCAAAAGAAAAAAACGCGCAGTAGTTTAAAGCCTTCTTCATTATTTTAACACAATTAAAAAATTGTGGTAAATTCATCACGTTCCGTTTTACGATTGTGTGTTTCTGCATCGCATCAAAGAAATGTGAACATCTTCCTGCTCTTCAAGTTGTTATTGCCACGATAATCATCAGATTTCTCATAGTTTCACTCGTTGTTAAAGGAGTCTTTAAAATAAGGTTTTAAATGGCCTTTTAACCAGCTGTCATTAGTACTTTCGCTAAATTAAAAGTTTTTTTTACGGATATACATTAGCATTCTTCTAATTTGCGAAGTTATTTTTAGTCACCCGGTACATCTAGAGTAGTGCAATCTGTGGGCCTTTAAGGTCTAGCCCATTTCTAGCCTCGTATGCCGGCCATTCTGTAGCAATATTCAATCTTTCAATTATTCTATTCAATCCAATCCGTTAATATTTAGTTCAATCCAATCCCAATATTTAGTTCAATCCAATCTAATCCATGATATGATATTTTATTCAATCTTGATATTTCGTTCAATTCAATGAAATATCAGGATTGGATTGAATGAAATATCATATCGTGGATTAGATTGAATGTAATATTTGAAGGATTGAATATTGCTACAGAATGGCCGGCATAGCCTCGGAGATGTGTTTTTGGAATTTCATGAACAAAAGAATGTTATTTTTTAAATGCCATTATTCCATTTTCAATGATTTTTTTTTCGTTTTAGATAAAAGCATTATATTATACAAAAATACAAAGAGCTTTAAGCCGGTAAATTAAAACAACTAATTTGTTATACATAACACGGTAAGAGCCGTTAGATTAAAAACATTGAACCGCTAAAAGTTTCATTTCTTTTCTTAAATGGAACATGATTTGCCCAAATAAATTTTTCGAGGAATATTAAATTTCAGCGATGACAAACTGACAATTAGAAAAAAAACTAATAAAAATTTCCCAATCAAGAATTTAAAAATACAAAAATGAAAACTAAATTTCACAAAAAAAAACTCAATCGATAGTTCTATGTACAACATAAATTTTACGATAATTTACAATAAATCTCCAGTTGTGCTGAAAAAAGCATCTTTAAAAAAATTAATTTCACTTGCATTTTGCGAATTTTGAAATTTTCATAATAAGAAAGATTTCTTTACAAATACCAATGACAGGAATGACGAGTGAAATTTTCTTTTTCGAAGCTTGCTGTTGCTACAATCTAGGATGTCATACATATGTTATAAAATGCAATAACTATTTACAAATGAAACTAAACTTGAATAACAATTAACATATACCAAGTCGGAAACCTTAAATCCGGGATCGATTCAGTAGGAATATAATATGGTTTTTCCTATTTGTAAATTAAATCTCTTGGGTTCCTCATCATTAGGGAGCTAAATGCCAGAGATAAATCCCCTTTGTTCTAGAACGAATTTTCATGACTTAAGTCTACACAGAACTAGCCTGGGCGCTATCTAGGGCATAAGCTGTAAAGACGTCATCGTCGTCCTGATTTTCGTACTTAACCTCGTTATTATTGAAAACAGATGTCTTATCATTAAAAACAGACAAAGAAATTGCTAAAAGTTTTATAATTACTTACACATTACTAAATACTTACATACAAACCAAGAAAATATTCCAAAAATTGTGAGAGAACCTTTTCAGAACTGAAAGGCCTCTTTGTCTGGGTTATCAGTAGATCAGTAGAACACACATTTTTTAAACCTCAACTAAAGTTTCTTTTTACATTATAATTGCTGGTGTATTTGTAGGCAAAGAACAACCAAGATAAACAAAGCGGATTTCGATGAATAAAAGTCAAAGAAATCAAGCTAAAAATCCATCAGCACCCGAACCATGTCTACAACCATGATGCCATTGGGAATCGACAGATTGCACAAGTCCTGATACGCATGCGCTAACATCATTGTTGTGTTTATGGAGCATTGTGGTGTTCAGCTCACGATCGTAGAAACCCATATCGAACAGTTGTGACATGCATGCTTCAAAAGGATCTCGTCTTTGTCTCTCACCCTAAAAATAATGAATGGGATATATTATAAGAAATGATCGTTACTAGTGGGAGATGAACGAAAACAGAGAACACGAAAGCGATTTTTAATTTTGTACCAAACCCACACAAAGGGCCGATTTTTACATTTGCGTGGGCTTGAATTTCTTATGTTCGCCAGTCCCTACTTTTTTTCAAATTTATCATAATTTTGACAAACTTTCTTTGTTCATGAGATGTCATTTTAAATCACAAGTTTTTGTTGGATTTTTGTTTTTGTCACGTTAATTGTTACCTGAGAATAAAAACATAATTCAACTTTATTATCTTTATTATTAATGCCTCAAGAGAATTGACTTTTTTTTCTCACGTGACAATAAACATTTCACACTCGTATAGATATATATGTATATAGATGCTACTTGAAAACACGCTTGCACACAAAATCCTTCTAAACGTAACAAACCCTTCTTTCGCCAGCTCCATAAAAGTAGGGTTTCATACATATCTACAAAGAAATGGCAAAATACTTACGGTGATAACATTAACGGTTCCATTTTCATCATTATTGCCTTCGCTTCTTTCCACTTTACGATATTGGACGACTGGTGGCGGAAGGGCGGGTTGTAAAAGAGTGGCCGCCACACTTGCAACGTTATCCACTACTGAAGCCATAGCATCTGTTAATACTTCACCAAATGATGTGTTTTTCTGTTGATATAGGAGGAAATATTGAATTGAGAATAAACGACACAAAGTTATAAATTATCCTATCTTACAGAGGTATGAAAACAATACGGATACCAGAAAACAGGGCTACCAACAGTTATTAATTAAAATTTTCTTTGAGATTTGTACAGAAAACGTGGTCTTTCTCCCTGGCAAAATCATCGAAACCCTGATTCTAAATGGAAGATCGGTAATATTTTTTGTTACAGTTAATATTTATTTTTTAAGTTGAGGTAGTTCAAAGTCTCATTGAATTCGATTGTAGTGTATGTTTCATGAATTAGGAGGAGCCACCAGGGTTTTACAGGTTTTCCCTGTTTCACCACCTTCTTCATGTTTTTCCCTGATCGCCCCTGACCGCCCTATGCAATTTGTAGAATAAGTATTGTTTATTAGAGAAGTACACATAAGAATAATGAGTAGAATAAACTTACAGTTACACTACCATTAACACATTCCGGTTGGCAAACAGGTGGAGATGGGTTGGCTCCTGATGCTACTGCAATACCTTTGGAAAGAAAGAAATAATTAGTTGAATAATTAGTTTGATAATTATGTTAAAAAAGAAACTCCAACAATATGCAACGTTGTAAAGGGAAAGACGTATTGGGCTAACATAACACTTGGTGGTTGTCATAACGATTAGTCTGGATCCAGCAAGCACACAACGTTATTTCAACAACCATAGTCACAAGAAGAGATAGTCTGGAAACGGCAAGCAATTCTATTAGCCGATCTTATTGTTTACAAAAATGCTAGTGTCCAGGACATCGGACCTGCAAAAGTAGATAAATATGGTAAATTCGATGGCGTTCGCTTCGTTTCTCTTTTGTTAACATTTTTGTTTTGACAAGTTCAATTGTCTAAAGAACTAATCGACATTTGTGTTTTGACGACCATTGCATGTCCATTGGGCCGTCGTTCCATTTTCAACATCATTTTTGCCCAGCCTATTCTCTTCTTGTGAATATGGTATTATAAAACTTAATCGATCTTTCCTAGATCTAATCGATGTTCCGTCGTAAAATCTTTTGTTGGTCAGAGTTAAGAAGACCTACTACACGAGACAAAAGATTTTATGAGGGAAGATCGATTAGTTCTAGGAAAGATCGATTAAGTTTTATAAAAGAAATCGTGAAATTCATTTTGACTCTTTGTTTTAGCCTAGACTAGAACTTGAAGCATTTTGATGAAATACAAAGCACTCTGTTAATAACTTTCTTTCACAGTAAATAAATAGATGGTTTTGTTTCTGCTAATCGATTTGCCAGTAGAAAAGCTTCAGCGTAAAGTCGCCCAAAGACAATCGATCGAGATTTATAGCAATCTAATATCAGTCCGATTGCCGATTAAAAAAATGTGATGATGAGTTTTGTTAATCAATCAAAATAGAACAATAACGCGCGTTGCATCAGTTTGTTGTTTATAGTTAACAATACAATGTGTTCTTTTTTGTAATCACAAAATCGTCCAGAAAATTTGCAATGCTTTGACTTAATATAGAATAATAAATATTGGAAATAAAAGGTCTGTGTTTTGAATAAAAAACAGCAACTCGCATTTCTAAAACAGCTTAATGAATTAATTATCAACCAATATTAACGTTCTTGTTTTTCACTGCTGAGGGGCTGCTGACTCGGTATCTGGCCACCGCATATTAACCCGATCGATTGCCTAGAAATAAGCTAATTAAAGGTGATTTGCTGAAATAAATTTGGAGAAAAAAATTCCATTTACTATTGTCATTTAAATTTTAGATGGCCTCTAATCGCCACTCGTCTAATGCGAAATTCAAGGTGACAGTCGTTTTCAAAAGTCAAAACGTAGCATACCAACCATCAACTAAATCATGCGTGATTCTACCAATGCACAAAACAGACATGCTACTTGATCACGAGAGGATTGAGTTCGCCACAAGTAACCTTCTCCCACGATTTGACGGATATGTTTATAAACAATTTGAAGTCCAGAAATACCATAGCGAAGGTGGTAAAATTAATTTATTTTACTTCTCTGCCAAATGCGGATGCAAGAAAACCACTGGTGAAGCCGGATATGGTATGTTTAATGGCGAATACAGAAGGTTTTCAAAGACCTTTGGCGGAGAAGTGTTGCTTTTTCTCATATTCCTTATATCGAAGTCAACACTCTCCGTCAAAAACTTCAATTACCTTCTGTATCAGTTTCTGATGTTTGCAGTAGTTAGCTACCTAAGGGATCGCAAAATCAGTGTTTGAGTGAACATAATTAGCCAAATAACTAACAAATTTTATCGGGAACTAATTTTGTTTTCTTGGGCTTTTTATTGTTATAGAACAATAGTCGGTCTTTTGTTATAAAACAATAGAAACCGCAGAAACAACAAAAATTAGTTCTCTTACAAATTTGTACCCTTAAGGTATTTGAAATGATAATACTCTTTCCCATGGGCGGATATAGGAAGATACGAAAAGGTACTCAGGAATTTTGATGGAGAGTCTTGGTTTCCATATTTAAGGAACGTAATGAAAGGAAATACCCTCCCTTAAAACTTCAGAGTACCTTCTGCATTTACCACTGCTTTTTCTCATACAAATTTTACGAACCTGCTCCTTAACTACGCATTAGCGTTAAGTAAGAGCCATATAATAGAGGGCTTCCGAGAGTGCCGAATTCCGAAATACCATTAATCGTTTCGTGAAATACCGAAATATCGTTTAAAAGAATTCAAAATACCGGTATCGGGACATATAATATATCACATATCCCATCAAAAATTGAATCAAAGAGGCCTAGTTACGCCAATTGTTTTGTAACCCAGTTGGTTTTTTCACCCATTGAGATTTTGGTACCACCAACTGAGAGTATCGTTATAATAAAAAAACGTAACATTAGACGTTACTTATGGAAGGTTTTTGGAAATGCCTCGATATTTCTTTTGTAATCCCTGAAAACCTTTTATATCAGGTTTGGTAAACCAATACCAAGGTTCCTCAGAATGGACTTTTTCATAGTTTATTCTTGGTATTTCTTCTCTTTTAAGTATGTTAAGAATATGCAAGTTGAACTCTTTACAAATTAATGCGTTAAGAATTAAGATTAAGATTTTATTCCCAATTTAATGTATGTTTAAGAAGATGCATAGTTGAACTCTTTACAAATTAATGGGTCAAAGATTCCAAATTTAGTGTCTCAGGAGGTCCAACCATGGTTGGAGCCGACGGGCAAAGAAAGATTTGAAATGGTCTCTAATTAAAAGAAAAAGCAGTCCTCAAATAAATCTAAGTCATATCCATCAAGAAAAAGATTTGTTTGAAACATTGAAAAGCTTGAAGCAGCAGAGCTGGAAGGTTTAACATTTTGATTCCATTATGCTCTTTACAAAATGATACAAAGACTGGACAACAATCAACGTAAAAAAATAAATGTTGAACTATAGCATCTAAGAAAGTCCCAACATGGTTAAGGCCGAGAGACCCAGACAATTTTATAAATTAGAGCCTCTACATTGCTTAAAACGGTCTTGAATTTGAAAGCACAGGAAGTCTCAATACCGATATCCCGATTTTATTTTGCTTATATACCGAAATACCCGTGAGAAACTCTTAATACCGTAATCCCGTTAGTTTTTTAGGCAGATCTCGAAATACCGAGCAAAAACTTCGCCAATACCGTAATACTTTTAAAATCGGAAGCCCCCCCCCTGTATTTTTTACCTATAAGTATAGTATCTTTCTTACTTCTTGAATAAGAAACGAGGGGCTGAAAATGATGGCATTTTTGACCAATTTTTTTTCATGTCTTTATACTCCTAACAACCATTTCCAACCATTTTTAGATAATCCGAAAAATTGCATAGTTTCAGGATTTTTGGTCATCATAGCTACCTGGCTACTATTGGTTTAGCATTTAACAGGGGACCGGATGAGAAAATTAGGTGTGTCTTTTTAAATCTAATCTAAGACATCTTAAAGGTCATCTTTGCCAAATTTTAGCCTTTAGTCACCATTTGAATTATTGTTGCATTTTTATGTGTTAACAGACCCCACTAAAAATATTTTTTTATGTCTTCGTCTTTCAGGAAGCTCTCTAGCTAGATGGAAAACAGAACCACGCGATTTTGAATTCGAAACAAATTTAGCTTCTAGATGTAAAGATATTCCCTTGAGTCATTCATTGTATAAGGATTATGGTGATGAAGGAGTTCCTGCTTTCGGTATGCTTATGGATGATTTGTTTGTTTACATCTTACTTATGGCTCTGTTTACAACTCTGAAAGCCAGTTTTAATTCTCAAGTGCATTTACCATTCGGGTACATTCTTTCATATTTTTTGAAAGCCATTAAAAGTGTGTATCCTATGGGCGACTTTACACTGAAGCTTTCTATTGACAAATCGATTAGCAGAAACAAAGGCATCTATATTATTTACGGTGAAAGAAATTATTAACAGAGTGCTTCAAAATGCTTCAAGTTCTAGGCTAAAACAAAGAGTCAAAATGAATCTCGCGATTTCGTTTCTTTTTATGACCCGTACTTAATACCAATACGGATGGTTCAAAGAAACAAAAATTCAACAAAAGACGTTGGACGTTCATTTAAATTCACAAGTCCGTGGAATAAGTCATTCGATAACAATAAACGTCACGGCGAAATCATTTAAATTTTGCTGCTTTCGCTATTTTTGTTTAAGGGATGCTGGGTATGTGCGGACCAAACCTCCGGAACCCGACCCTTAGAGAGATCAGCAGATTTTATTTTTGTCTAAAAGGGAAAAAGAATATACAATTATGTATGATCGCGCAAGCAACAATAATAAGGGTCAGTTAATAAGGGATCCTTAGGGACTCAATCGGTGATTTTGCCGACCCTTAAAGAAATTGAGGCTTTTTTACCAACCCTTAGAGAGACTCGGGAAGCTTGAAAAAATCGACCCTTAAGGTCCGGGCATACCCAGACATAGTTTTTGCCCAAGTAACCCCCCCCCCCCACCACCGGGACCTTTTGTAACCTGCTGTCCATTTATTGTTCTTAAAGGCCAGTCTCCACTCATCGCGCATGCGCAATGCTTGACTGTTTTTTGTGGCTAAAAATTCCTTACAAACATCATCGATAAAAAAAGTTGACAACTGTTCTGTTTTTTTCAAAGTAAGCGCGACTGGTAACGTCATATTTAACTAATCAAATGGCTTCATTTAGTTCTAAGCAAATATATATTCTAAACAAAGTATTACGTACTTTTATTAATAAAAAGACTAGTTTCCACAAACCAGATTTTCAAAAAATATAACATCATTCGTGTCAACACATTACGTAATCATTTAAACGTTTTTTTACTTTAGTTCTTCACTTTAAATTAAATAATTTCGTTAAAATTCAACGAAAGAACAAACATCTAAATTATCTAAGGGAAAAGAAATATCTCAAAAATCATCTTCATCTTCGTCATCTCTTCTTCTTTCAGGGTATTATATTGCCACTACTACAAATTTTAACAACTTCGAAGCGTTTATAACATTTGGAAATGACAGTGTAGTAAAGATGACGTTAAAACACCAACGCTGGTTCGGTGGGTGGACGAAAGTGAAGAGACTCAACGTGTCGTACGTTGCAAATCCTAGTACAGCTGCCACTTTCTGCCAACATTATTTTCGTATATATACTAGTAAGTGTTTATAAACCTTTGCTTCATACCATAAGAAGTTGTCAAAGACTTTGAAGGAGAGTGTTTCCTTGGTTTACATTCCTTATATGGAAATCAACACTCTCCATCAAAGATTTTTAGTACATTCTGTATTCGCCGCGCTACACGTGACCATATGTCGAGAATTTTAGACTAGAATTAAAACTAGGCTGTTAGGCAACGTTAGATTTTAAGTTTCTTTCTACATTTTCCAAATGAACATTTCAGTATTTCACACCCTCGGTGGATGACGACCCATCCTTTATAAGACAGCGGACCACTTGCTCTCCGCCGTCCAAAAAAACGCACCACCTAATAAAAGAAATATTTGAACAACATTTCCAAATTCAACCACTTAGTTAGTAGGCAAAACCTATAAAAGATGCTTTGTTTGTTTGTTTAGTGACCTACAATTTCCTACAGCTTAACCCGACTCCATTTGCAGCTGCAAATTTTTGGATTAACGGAAAGTCTTATGATACGGAAAATGATGAAGGAATTATGAAGTATACACCAATTCATTACCCCTATCTTCAACCAAGGTATAATTCTTTTAGTATAGCAGGCACGCAACGTTATTTCAACTTTGTTCAACGTCCAAATAACGTTCAGACACCGAACCAACGTTTGTTTGGACGTTAAAACAACATGTTATGCCAGATGGGTAAAATAGTTTTTTTTAGAAACTGACAGTGACGGATTCAGGAGGTCTTCTTGAATAAATTTTGACGAATGGTGTTGCTCTTACTAATGTTGTTTATATGGAAGTCAACTCGCTCCGTCGAAAGTTTTCGGTATCTTCTGTCTTCCGCGTAGTTCGATTGTCACTAGGGACTTTACGAAATCAGGACGGCAACACGACGGCGACGGTAAAGTAAAACAAAAGCCGGTATTCCCGGTTGAAAA
>JAUJPO010066901.1:0-26669 GCA_032270745.1 Tiaropsis multicirrata
CAATTATGACAGTTCCATTTGTCTGCGGATGGGGTTATTTTATGACGTGCAACACTTACGAAATAGTGGCTGGCAAGGATATAACTGGTTTTCAAAACTGGTTGATCCCATTTGTGCCGTTTGTCATTTCATGTTTAAACCCATTGACTTATTTAATGTTTACTCGATCTCTGAGGAAAAGTTCATTAATGTTACTTTCAAGATCAAAATTATGTAAAAAACTAACGCAGTATTTAATCAAACGCGAGAGCGAACCGACAAGTATGTCGTTCGACAGGAACAGTTTAGTAGTAGGAGACAATGCTTCAAAAAGACAATCTGAAAATCTATCAGAGCATAATGACATTGGGAAGAAACTTTCCGAAACTACCGAGCAGGACACTCTGATTGAAAAAGTGGAATTTGGAAAAGGTGTTAAAGTATAGCACAATAAACAAAACAATGATACAAAACAATGATATAGAGTTAACTTCAAGAGTTTTATAGGGTTTCTTTGAAAAATGGTCGCTTCCGGTCCAACACTAAAATTTGCTTTTCGTAGAAAGCAGTACAGTATCACTTATTTAGCTTTTGTTTCTTTACTGTCATCCTGGTTTCTACACAGACTTTAGTGTCAGACGGAATGACCATTTATCAAACAGGCCCTCTATTGCGGAAGTTAACATGCTTAGCTGGTTTAAGAGAATAAGGGATAAAAGACTAACACACCATTAATGAAATAGGATTAGAAATCTTTTGCCTTTGGACTTTCTGATTAAATTAACAAGGTTATCGTAAATTTTCTTTCATACTTAAAAGATCTTTTGGTCTAGAAAACGGGTAAATTAGCATTAAATCAAATATTCTCTCCTATATAATATTGTATTAAGCATCTAATTTAACTAAATTTATCCCGGGGATGGGGTGACGGCGGGTAACTGTAAACGGTAAAGGTACATTTTTAAGGCTTCCAAATTTTGGTCATATGGTCATAATTTAGAAATTTTTAGTCCAGATTGTGAGAAGTTTTGATAAATTAGTAAAGTAATAACTCTCTCTAAGGATCGTAAAGTTGGACGTCAAAAAGCTAATTTTCTAACTTTGACTCGATGCGAACATACACGTCACCTTGTAAACCTAGTACCTGCAAGCAAGTATTATTAGGTCAAGTTAACTGAATTGTAAATATAATATTTTTTTAATATTTTAACATGAAAATCGAAAGCGGTTGGTATTATTATACTTTTTTATAATCCTGCTGCGTGTTTATTTATTAAAGAAACATTGTTTAAATTGAAACTGTATATCAATATCACTTTCTTAGACTTTAGCGGTCTGTTTACAAGACCTGTTTGTCTTGGAGCTCAGTTCCTTATATCCAATGCCATGCCATGTTCCCTTACTCCGAAAGGAGGAGTGATCGGTTGTTATTTTCGGTTTTAAGGGTTTTTTTAAAGTTGACCTTTTCAAGCTATTATCAAAGGGAGTCACTCAAGATACAATAGTCAATACGATAGTCAATACAGAGATTAATCTTTTGATGAAATAGTACAACTGCAAAAACAAGATTTTAATGCTGATATAATCTCAAGAAATTAATTCTATGGTGATATTGGAGTCAAAACATTGCGATTCCAAGGTAACATTATGGCGTCGAAGGCATATATCAAATAGAAAAAGGTTGTAGATAAGGATCTGTAAAAGCAAATCTTTCGTTATATCGATCAAAAATCTTTATTACTGAAAGATATCTAGATATCTGTTATCCTCAATTTGACAATCAGCTGTAATTTATGAGCGAACAAGGCCGAAGGGGTCGTTTGAAATTGCTTGGTTTTAAAAAAGGATTTTTGAAAAATATTTATAAAATCGAATCTAATCTTATTTCGATCCAAGAATCTATAAGGTATAAGGACCAGTGTAAGAGGTAAGCCCATTTTAGGGCAATGAAAATGTATCTTCGTCATTGAAAACTCAAAAAACGTTGTTTTACGAATTTTTGACTTCAAATTTATTGACTTGTCTGTCTCTAAAACATGAATAATTTTACCATTTCATTTCAGATGAATTGCCTGATTTGCATGGGATGATGTTTTTATTTTAATTTTTTGCTGGTTTCTCTTAAGTGAGATAATTTTGCAGAGTAATTCTAAGATAATAAGAGAGTTTTAGTAATGTAAAAAAAAAGTGGTAGGCACAGAAATTTTAGTTGCTATTCTAGTGGACACCTTGACCTTTTAAGTGCCAATATCGGATATATCCGACATGGGCTATACACCCTCCTGTCTTCTCTATTTTCAACTTGAAATCTCGATTTTTGGCCTGAGTTGATTGAAAAGAAATGTTAAAATTTCGAAAGATGGTCTTCTGAAAGAGTCAAAAACATGCCTAAATTTTCCAAAAATTCATGACCGTATTTGGTCATATTTTATGACATTGAGTGAACGAAATTACAAGAAACTTGATTCAGTTACACTAGATTCTTTCATCTAGCTAGTAGAATGGAAAAAGGATTGATTTGAAGCCGCACCACTGAGCAGTTTGCCCTCATAAGTAAGTCAGGGCCGCGCAGTGCACCTGATTTTGTTAAAAATAAGCGCCCTCCATCACTACGCTGCTCTGCCTAAAACGGGCGGCCCGGAAGAGGCCTTAAAAGAAAGAAGTGACTCTCAGCTATCCAACGAGCTATAAACCAACCTCTAATTCCTTCTGGTTCAGGAGATATTTTCCCAGCTCATTTTAACAAAAAAGTACTCAAAAAAAGGGCTCGGCACGGAAAGGGTTAAGGCCCTTAAGAGTTGTAATTAGAGATCTTTTTGTATTGTAATTTTGAAGTATTTTTCCCAACAAGTTCTTCTTTTCAATTATTTGCATAATAACTCACAACATCGATGAAAAAATAAACAAACATTCGTCACTTATTCCCACTCATTTCCCATTAGACCTGCAAACATCTTCAAATACCGTGACGTCATAGTAAACCAAACAAATACGTATCTAAAAGTTCCCCTCCCCCGTTCAAAGTACCAAACCTACCAAATTAAATATTTTAATGACCTTCAATGACCATTACCATTATCATTGTAAATATTATGTAATTACAGACAAATTTCAAATGAAAGCAAAAACGATATTATATGAGACCATTCAAAAAGTACAATAACGCATTCAATTCTCGGTTCCAGACCGGAAACAAAATGTACTTCTTCAACGACCGACTTAATTAATAATCAAGAATCAACGCTTTTAGTTAAATTACCAGTAACTAATTAATGAGCTAAATCTTAAACGCTGTTCGTTTCCCACTTATGATTTCATCCTTGTCTCATTGCCCCGTTGGGAATTTTTGTCGATGCGAAACCCAAAAAAATGTTCGTCTGAATTACCAGTGCGTTAGGGGAAGGGGGCAACGGGGCTCAATCACAGGTTTATATAGATAATTTAATGTAAATCAGAACTGTTCACTACAAATCGTGATTCACACACAGATTATCATCGTTTCCTTCAGAGGTTTTTCAGTTATTTACCTTAAAATATGAGCCTATCCAGTCAATTTCGTTCACTTTGTCGTTGTTCTTGAATTTGAACCATAGCAGTTAGCCCTGAAAAAGACAAATTTTAGAGATTAAACTTGAAGATTAAGTAATTTCAGGTATAGAATGATAAATTTCCCGATAATTTTAATCCCCTTTATGGGAGCTTGAGCTTACGTATTTGTCACTTGCGTGACGTAGAATATCTTGACAAGCATCCGTCCACTATAGCATCTGTCCTCACTAGCACCCGTCCGTCCTATTAGACATTGAAACCTTGACATGCTATTCACAAAAGTGAACCTAAACTCACTGGGAAATTAGATCCTAAAAGCGTCCTAAGTGAAAAAGCACATCCCTATTGAAGGATATAGAAATCGTAATGTTCCAAATTAATTTTTCTTGTCTAAAGTGTGTTACCCCAAGAACAAAACAATAGGATTTAGTGTTTCCACCCAGTGGAAAATAATTCCCATTTTGATCGTCATCACCACTGGATTATACCTCTCTTTTCTTATCCCCAAGCCCAATGACAAAATAAGTTTCCACTGGGTGAGTCAGATAAGGGTGTAACACTGAACAAATGCCTTGTTTTACCCTCAGTAGAAAGGTTTTGATCAGTTTTTGGTCATGGTCACAGAGATAGGGACAACTTCATGTTTTTGGGTATATCTGTTTTATTAAGTAAATATATTTTGTTACATCACATAAAATATTTGTAAAAAGGAAGCAAAAAAAGTGAATGCATGATGAATGTAATTAGCCTGAGATTTTCATAGATGCATAATCTAGCATTTTGTTGACGTGCGCGAATAATTAAAATTCAATAAACATGTCAAGTATTGAAGACACAGCGAAGGAGAGAGTTTGAAATTTTTTGAAGGCCTTAAAAGGATTCCGTTATTATTACATGCACTCCATCACGATTTAAACATTATTTGGCGTTTTTAGTTGGGAGGTGCTATTGTAACCCCATTGTTTTAATATTGGGGCTTTAGACAAATTTTAACTGTCAAAGGAGACAAAAAGTCATTATCAAAGTGCTTCTTCACCAAAACACAGAAAAGAAGGCGGTCATTTTACTTTCACAATTTGTGCAACACGAAACCAATGCAAAAGCCACAATGTCAATGAAAGGCTGTCACTTTTGTGGCATACGTCCAACAGTATGGATTGAACTTTCAATCTATAGACCAATTTTGATATTGCGTTCAAGAAGTTTCGTTTTTTTTTTCTTTTTCTCTCTTCTTTTTTTGTTTTTAATGTTTTAGTACTGTCACTGCCAATCAATATTATTAATTTGAAAGGGGAGGAGTCTAAAGAAAGATTTACTAAAGAAAAAGACCTGCATTTTCATTACTGGTGCCTTTGACAAAAACTCTGTAAAAGGTATCTGAGGACATTTTGACTCAAAATTTGCTTAATACCAACCTAACTTTGACCAGGGGTGTTTAGACCAATAAAAAAAAATGGTGAAATTATTTTTGTCAAAAGCAGATATTGCATTTGTAGTATCTTAAAATTTTAAGATAATTAAGTCTATTTAATGAGAGGTCATTAAAAAATTTCGTAAGCGTAATAAGCATATTAAACTCCATAATTTGGAGATAATTAGGTCCTATATCAAACAGTTTGGCATTGTAGGGTAACATGAAGATTGCAAGTAAGAAAGAGAACACAAAGTATGGCATGTTCAAAATTTCTTCTTTAAAATCCTTTATCAAATGAAACATAAACCCAAGTAAAACTAGTAAAAATAGCGCAGTTTGAAATACTCCAATTTAAATCTAGCTTTGATACAAGAACTAAATCTAGCTTTGATACAAGAACTGTACCTTTTGTTGCCTAAGTACCCCCCCCCCCCGGGAAGTTCTACTCTTCAAAAAATTAACCATACGTTACGTGGATAACTATTGGTTACAACAATAGGCAATTTCGTCACCTTCAATCTCTGTCCTGTGCCACAGACCCCTTCCTAAAAGATATTCTTTTACAATGTATTATTCCAAAGGATTTTCATCCTCGGTCAAATAAAGCCTAAAACATTTTGTTATGTATCTTCATTGGAATGCATGCAGCTAACAGCTAGGTAAGATTAAAATGCTTGAAAAAAATCTTTTACCCTGTTAGTGAGGAAATTTAACAGAAAATATAATGGTGAAAAACATTTATAAATTTGATTCTCCAAGGGTAGTCTTTAACCAGTAACAAATAAAAAATGGTATGACTCATCAGCGATGTGGCATAAAGTACGTAGGCTTACATCCCCCATTGATGAAGTTAATCCATCAACATATTTATTGCTATATCCAATATGAAGATCCCAAATTTAGAAACTTTTAGCTACCAAAATTTTGCAATAACATTTTGCACAAGAGGATTCTAAAAGTAGGTAAAAATTATATTGAAATTTTAATTAGCGAAAACTTCGTAGGCGTTAAGTGGCGGCGACTATAGCGATGAATTGTAGATGTCACAATAATTACCAATAAAAAATTGCACAACTGAAGATCAAGAATGAATTGAAAAATGCGTGCTTTGATTAACGAATAGGCGGAAAAAGACATTTTCAATGTTTTCTCGAAGTCTTTTCAACGTTAAGACATACTGACGTAAAGACGTTGAAACAACGTTGTGAAGACGTCCTGTGTTTGCTGGACAGAAGTACTCAAAATGACTCGAGAGAGGAGTTTGCAAGAAGTTTATTTTCGTCGATTTGTTTATTTTTCGTAATCATACCCCTGACAAAGCGGAGGAACACCTCACCAAAAGTATGATGAAAGAACCATACCTATTTGAAAAACGTTGCTATTGAACCTACCCCACCAGATTAAAACTCGGTATTTCACTTTAAGGTTTTTCGAATACACTTGGGGAACTGCGGGGTGTATTAAAAGAATATTATAACTAAAACTTTACCAGATTTAATACCAGCCCGACCGACTTTTCTAAATACACTTCTGTCTCTGTGCTAACAGTGGGTACCAATAAGTGCAATGGGGTAAAAGTCAAAACTTTCAAAACTACTGGATTGGGTCAATTGGTAATGTTTTTCAAGCAAGGTCATAAAAACTTATTGTTCTTTTATCGTACTCTCAATGGGTTGGATCTTTGCATAATCTTTCTTTGATTGGGGGTGAGAGAAAACGAAATGGACCTTTCTTTTTGAACAATTTTCCACTGATATTACCGGTATGCGGGATCGCCGCAGTGGGTCATTAAAACACGAATGAGTTAAATATTTTATAGGGTGGATATTTGCACTAGTGGAAAACCACTAATATTTGGTTAAAGGTTGGCATTTTATCAGTTTTATATAGCTTGAAGTTTCTGTTTGAGGTAAAAAAAACTCGGAAAAATAAAACACATAATATTTTTTAATTATATAAAAAACTATATTTTATTTTTAATAAATACTCTAACCTAACACTTATTAATCGGACAATTAAATTAATGCTGTCATGAGAATAAAAATATGTATAATTTATCTAGGAGTAAAACACCGAAATATTTTTGCAGCTTCCAAAATTGCTAAAAAGACCAAGAAAAACAAAAAGTAAACAACAAAACAAAAACAACAAATCAATAAACTGTGGTAACGTGAATAAATAACGTAGCGGCGATGTCCAAAAACAGGGGTTTTCAGAATCAAGAGAGTTAACAGTCTTAAAATGCATGTGTTTAAGGCAAAGCTAGATTTCAAGTTCTCAACTTAAAGGCTCCTGTTTGTATGAACAAAACCTGTTATTTATGAACGCTACAGAACATATCAAGAATAACCTGGAACATATAGCTTTTGAATAATTTACAAGGTTGCCAAATAATATCACATTGTTAAGGAAAACGAAAAATAAAACAACAATATATGTGTAGTGAAAGAAAATAAAACAGACACAATTGATCTTTCTGGAAGCAATATGGTAGCACAGCGGTGTAGGTAAACATCTTTCTCCTTCCCGGATGGTATTTCAGGTGGAAAATGAAGTATCAGGGTCATGAGGCTTTACGACCCGATCAGATATTATTGTGTATGTCAAGTCATACTTGAATGCTCTAGAAAATTAAAAAAAGAAAAGTTAATACACCAATTAATGATAATTATTCAATAATTTTTATTAATTATATGGATTAGCGCACAAAATGAGGGAGATAAAACACATTACTAATTGAATTTTCTATACCCAAATTGCTGAATACCTTTCTTGAGTTAGCACGAGATAAAGTAGAATTAATTATAATTAATGATTATACCTTTCTCTTCTTTAGTTTTTAGCTTTTTTGGGTACGTGTGATTTTTTGGCTCCCATGTATTCTGCGGGTTGCTCACGTTGCATCTCATATTGACTTTCCTAAAATGTTGTAAAAACGTAAAAGTTATATCAATTGATAAAAAAACATGGGACAAAAGGTTGTTGACTTTTTAAAATAAGCAGGTGATGGGCATGGTATTTGTTAAGAAAAATCGATATCCTCAATCGACCCCATGTACGGATTTCTTTTGGAAAAGCCCTGAATGTTTGAGAGTGACATAAAGACTCTTACAGGGGAATATTGTTCTTGTTCGTTGCTGTACATAGGTCCTGGCATCATTGATCGACTGCTTGCTGGTGCAAATTGTTGTTGTTCTTCGGAAGCTTGCTCAATGTCTGATGAATAGAAGAGAAGAAAATAAGATCTCTATCACCCTTATCAGGAGCACAAAAACACAAAAATAAGGATAATAATTTGGAAAATTTTAGTCCATTAGAAATGTGAGAATTTTTAGTAAACTAGTAAAAAAAGGATTCTCTCAAAAGTTCGATCTCCATAATGTTGAAGGGTGATATGACGTTGTTAAAACGTCAATTTGTGTTCATTCGACTATGTATTGAGCAATTAGTGTATGTCATTTCACTTTCTTAAGTTTTCGAATAACTCATTGGTTTGAGTTTTCAATGTGATGTTCAAAAGAAGAAGACAAATGGCGATAGAAAAATTAGAATAGATCAAGCTATTCTAAAGTTAATATATCTCCTCTCTCTCTCTCTTTTAAAAAAAGTGGGCGCACATATAATTACCGATATCAAGCGGAGGAAGTGCTATTTCAACAACGGTTTCGAAAGAATGACGCAGCCTCGCGCTTTTACACATATCAAATGTTGGACTCTATACAAACCTTGTTTATTTCGTACAATATTCAAGCTGCGAAGAGTAAAAATCATTTTGTGATAAAATGAGGAAAGGTATAAATTTACTACTAGATAATATTAAAAGGGTAGTTTTAGCCCCAGTCTAGATGTGAAATTTTCTACCGTAAAGGTTTTCCCATCTAACCTATGACTTTACATAATATGTAAGAAGTGCTTACTTTCTCGTGCATAGCCTGGAAATCCTGCACCAGCGGCATGAGGAAGACCTACACCTCCTAAAAAACCGTGCATTCCACCGAATCCTGCACCGTGTCCTTCGATACCGTGAGCTCCAATGTCAAGTCCTAAGCCACCATGTGCTCCATCAAAGCTAGTATGACCATACCCTAAATGACCGTCTAAAACCCCAGCATGTCCGTAGCCAATACCGTGCCCATATCCGGCACCATATCCATGACCTAAGCCCAAACCACCATGACCTTCATAACCGAATCCTTGATCACCAACGAAACCTCCGTGTCCACCTAACAATCCAGGTCCACCTAACAATCCAGGGCCACCATATCCTCCATGAGCACCATATCCTCCGGCATGATCTGACATGACCAATGCTCCACGATCTCCTTCATAATCACCTACAACACCAGCTCCTCCCAAATGGTGAAAGCTACCTCCAAAAATACCAGCATGTCCAGCAGAGCCACCGTAATGACCCGCTGGTCCACCTAACCCAGCACCGTAACCATGCCCGTAACCATGCCCGAAACCGATATCTCCTTCAACGCCATACTCATGATGTCCAGAGTCAAATGCACCAAAGTTACCACCGTGATAGCCGCCTGCATATCCACCAGCACCAAAATCACCATGATTTGAAAGCACATTCATTGGGTAGCCACCGTGGTGTCCGTACCCAGTATGACCGAGCCCCATGTGTCCACCTGGGACACCAAAGCCGTCAAAGGCTCCTTCCATGAGATGATGACTACCATATCCTCTGATGTCACCACCCATCGGAGCATATCCAAAAGATCTTGGTGTTGGCATAACCTCTCCTTCTCCTCCTCCCATACCATATATAGGCATACCTAGAAGGACAAAAGTTTGAAAAAATGTTTTAAACCAAGTTTTGTACTTGTTAATTTTTAGTTTTATTGTGTAGCCAATTGAAGAATTTATTCAAAATCTTTTTAAAAATAAGTTAACTGAAAGTCAAGAAATGAAATGCGAATTCTTGATGAAATTTTATTTTTCACTATTTCTTTTTAGTATTTTTGTAAAGTTTTCTAGGTTTTGTATGCCTATAAATGGTATGTTTGTGAGAGAAATATGTTTTGATGTATGTGGATCAAGAAAACAAAATTTCAGGAAGAAATTGCAATTTATTCCTTATGATTTTAAAGGAACTGACCTCCTCCGTAACCACGTTGAATGAACTGACGTTTGGTGCCCTTCTTTTGATCTTTCTTCAACACCACAGATGGAGTTTTCTCAGATACTGAACGCTTAGCTTTTTCACCTACACAATACAATAACAACATCGTCAAATACGATAGATAAATACGAACACAACATAATTCCCATTGATCTACTTACCCAGCAGAAAACGTTTTTTTTTCAACATCAGAACGTTATTTGGACGTCGGAACAATGTTGAAATAACGTTGTGTGTCTGCTAGATATATTCCAGGTAAGTAGGGACCACTCAAGGGACCCATATATAAAAGTTGACAATTTATCGAGAGTTGTAGTTAGAGAGGCTCCATATAAAGCTGACGGCGCTTAGCTACTTACTGCTTTTCTTGGTATTATGTCTTTTGCTTGTCTTGGCTGTTGCTGGTTTTGAAGCTACAACTTTTGGTGTGTGTGATTTACTCCACGAGTATGGTCCACCGTATTGATGACCGTAGTTAGCCGATGGCCAAATGTATCTAAAAAATGGAAGCGTTTACCAGTTAAAAATAACTGATTGATAGAGGAGGAATTGTGTCTTGCACCTACCAATGGGTATATATAATATGTTTTTTTGAAAGAACACCACTGTGTCCTCGGGGGTCACAGCTCCCTCTCCTAAGAATTTCTTGTCCCCCCCCCACCCCATGTGAGCTTTCCCCCTCTTTGGGTATAGCCAATAGCTGGATCTGCATCCCTCCCTAAGGTGAAATTATTTAACTTCTCCCCTTGAGGTTGACGCAATTTTCTAGAAAATCTCGATTTATTTCTTATATAAAAATATTTTCTGTAATTTAAAAAAACATGGACACACTCTAAACCAAGGAGGATGACAAAGTCCTAGCCCCCCCCCCCCTTAAAATTAAAAACATTTTAAGCTCCCTTCCAAATTTGAGAAAGAAAAAACAATGGGGAGGACACATTCTTTATAAATCCGGTACCCGTGGCTCTCATAATATGTGTTAATTACAAATTCATGCTTCGAAAGGCACCATGGTGCAGTGGTTATCAACCTTGATTCCCGTACGGGAGACCAAGGTTCGATTCCCACTTGCGGAGCATCAATTGGCAATGATCAAATCTTCGCCTGGTCAACCCATGCCATGTGAGGGACATTGGGTAGTCAGCCCAAGGTTGATGACGGGTTACGAACTAAAAAATGTCCATATTTGCAGGAATGGGCTGAAAAAACCTCCTGAAACTTAAACCAAATAGGAATCGAAATCGAAAATAGATGACAAGTAAATATCTTACCCTGCTCCTAATGGATATCTATCAGCTGCTGGAACAGGGTATCTAAAATAGAAAGTAAATTATCAAGTTTAAAGATTAAATCATAAATAACAAATATCATAGTTTTAACTAATAAGGTATTACTAACGAATTTACACTTTATCTTATCTGTCCAACGCAGCGAGAACAAATTCGTGTAGTTTCTCTGAGAATGCCTCATACAGAGGCGAATGAAGGAGGTACTCACTCAAAATTTCTGACATAAAGTGTTGATTTCCAAATAAGGAATATGAGCAAAAGCAACACTCTTCTCCGTCAAAAGTTTTAAGAACCTTCTGTATCCGCCGTTGTCACAAACAATTCCTTCAAAAAATTAAAATAAATTAATTAGTTCCTAGAAGAAAGTTTATATTACCTGTTTGAAGGGACACCGACTGGTTCAGAAACAACTGGAGTGAAAGCTGGAGTGATCTGGCGTTTGGCACCAGTCTTCAATGATTTCAATTTCTTGCTTGTCTTAGCCAAAGAGGCTGATACGTCTTTGACGATGTTCTTGATTTCACTCATTTTCTGTGAATATAAGAAAAAAGTATTATTTACTTTATGGTATCAACTTACAACATCAAAAACCTTTCTTGCGGTTGCAAACAAACAAACAAATAAAAAGTTTGACAGGTGCAATAATGGCAATAGGGAAGATAAAGAGTTAATTTTTATTAGTCTTCGTCAATGTAAACTTCTAAAAGTAGAAATAAAAATGATTTATAATACCTGTCCAGTGACGTGAAGTGGTTTAGAGGAGATCACAGATTTGGCAGTTTCAACTTCAACTTTAACGCCTGGAGTACCAACACCAACATGGACATGTCTTGGATGGTATGCACGTGCTAAGTATCCTGCTCCTGGATATCTTCCACCAACGACTGAAGCTCCTCTGAGGTAGCCAGTGGCTGGGAGGGCAGCAGCACCTCCAAGGTAACCAGTAGCTGGAATGGCAGCAGCACCACCGAGATAACCAGCAGATTGGACGGCACCTCCAGTTACGTATCCATTACCGGCAACAGCTGGTCCTCCTTCAACGTAGCCTTCGCCATCACCGTCATCATGAGAGATTGAGTGGTGGTGTACTGATGTGTATTGCGTAGTTCCACGTCCTGGAAATCCACCAATGGCCATTGCTCCGTGGTCACTGTTGGCGTAATTGACAGCGTTGTGTGAGTATCCAGTATCCTGGAGATTGATAAGGTAAAAGGCTAATGAAAATGTCATACGAATATACTTGTATGGTGGATATTCCCAAATGCATTGGAAAGAAGGGTACCTTTGAAACGTTTTCTTTCACTTCCACACTAGAACACTTAAAGCTGAAATTGAATTTGGATGAGTTTCATAAAAGGAGAGCGATTGATATAAATATTAATTTCAGAGATTTTTTAGTTTTCAATAAGATACTTACAGCTAGTTCAGCATTTGGGTAGATAATAGCTCTTTTCTCAGCTGAAAATAAAGAAATAAACTTATAATGAACCAACCAATTCTATTAGTTTTTAAATGACAAATAAAAACTAATATATGGAGAGACAAAGTCAAGGGATAAAATCAAAAAATGTAAATCATTATTAAATCATGAAAAGTATAGGATATATAACATACCATTTTCATCAGCATTAGCAGGGGTTGGTTCTTCAGCTTCAGCTGTTGGCATTTCTGATCGAGAATCATGATTGCCACCAGAGTATCCATAATTGTTGTAGCCATGTGGATGTCCTCCTGGACCTTCGCCATTCCATCCATGCGAATAACCACCTGAACCGCCATATTCTCCTGGAATTCCTGCAACTCCTGATGACATTTGTGGAACACCTGGATGTCCTAATCCCATACCACCAACATTGTCAGCAAACAAGGTACTGGCTCCCAAGGAACCGATCAATTGACGTTGCTTAGTAACATCCATCATAGCTTGTTCGTCTGGCATCGCAATATCTTGTCGTGTGGTTGCTTTTGCTGTTTTGGATTTTTTGCTGGTTTTGGATTTCTTGCTTGATTTGATTTTTGATTTGGCGATAAGCCCATGTCCATGAGGGCCACTGATAGCCCATCCTCCGCCACAACCATTTCCTGAGCATCCGTTGCCAACAATAGCGGTATTTCCTCCGTTACAACCGTCTCCAATACATCCATCATCACATTCATCTCCAATACATCCAGCTCCCAATCCGTGGCCTAATCCAGCACCACAGCCATCTCCAACACACCCAGCACCCAATCCAGCACCGCAGCCATCTCCAACACATCCAGCTCCTAATCCAGCTCCACAGCCATCTCCGACGCATCCAGCGCCCAATCCATGACCTAATCCAGCTCCACAGCCATTTCCGACACATCCATCTCCAAGACCACAACCATCTCCAATACATCCTCCTCCGAGACCAGCATGTTCTACTCCGAGACCAAGACCTCCGACTTCAGTACTACATCCATCACCAACACATCCTGCTCCGAGACCAGCATGACCGACTCCTACACCGCAGCCTTCTCCTGCACATCCAGAACCTAATCCTCCTAAACCATATCCACCAAAACCACCGCATCCTTGGCCACCACAGTTGACACCAAGTCCACCACCAAGTCCACCACCAAGTCCACCACCATATCCGCCGTATCCGCCGTTACCACGGCCTCCGAATCCTCCTAAACGTCCACCATATAATCCACCATGGATTCCACCAAAGTTTGGTGTTTTGTCCCAGTATTGAGCACTGCCGATACCATAGCTGTGTCCTGATCCGATACCATTAGCAGCTTCATGGATGGGTAAAATGTCCTCTCCGTGGAAGAAGGTAGCTCCACGTCCACCAAAGAACCCTTTGATTTCATCACTTTTTGGTATATCAGCACGTGCATTCCAGTAGCTTGGGATACCATGTTCCTCAGCTTTGAAGAAGTGAGCACCATAACCACCAACGCCAACTCCTCCCTGACCACCAAACCCACCAGCTCCACCACCACCATGGTGTCCGTGACCAGCACCGTGACCACCGTGATGACCCTCAGCACCATGACCACCTTGATGACCCATATGATCGCCAAAACCACCTGCCATGTTGTAACCACTGATGCCGGTATGAAGTCCTGGAACACCTGGGAATCCAAGACCTAAACCACCCATACCATCTCCGAACATTGAACCTCCAGCCATACTTCCGATAACTTGACGTTGTGTGCATTCAGTATCGCCATCGTTGCAAGCGATATCATTGTTGACAAAGTTTCGGGCAACTCCTTTCTCCAACCCAGCGGTGGGTGATAAGACAGCTGGTGCTTTTGAGACAGCAGGTATCAAAACATAATCGCGACATTGGGCATCTTCATCTTTTCCTGTAACACCAGATTTCTTGGCGTGACCAACTCCTCCATGGCCGTGGTGTCCACATCCCCAACTGTATCCATATGCAAAGTATGGGTAATCGCTGTTCCAGATATGAGATGGACCGAACTGGTGAGTATGTCCCCATCCATTGCTTTTGGCAGGGTAAGTCAAGATTTGTCTAGTAGATGGATCTTCTTCGCTGTTTTTCTGGTATGGTGAAATGAAAAACATTTTGAGGTTGGACGCAACGTGATCTTTCTTCTTTTCTTCTTCTTCGCCATTTCCTTCCGAAGAATCATCTTGGTTTTCTTCATTAGTGTTATCTGGTTCTTCATTCTCTTCAGGGTTTTCTTCAGGGTTTTCATCACTATTTTCTCCATCATCTTCAGTTGGTTGTTCTTCAGTAGATTCCTCTGTTGGACTTCCTTCTTCTTCATTCTCACCCTGGTTAACGTTGATATCACTCTTACTTTGAGCTTTTCTCTCCTCGTCAACTTTAGGTGTTTCCTTAGCATCCTTATCAGCGGCTGGTTTCTCAGTTTTTGAGGCGAACTCACTGCTGGTTAAAGATTGACCATCACCGAAAGCTTTGTTGTGATTTTTAGCAGCCTTTTCTGCTTTGTCTTCTTTCGCTTCAGTTTTTTGTGAATCAGAGGAGGCATTGCTGCCAGCTTTAGAGTCTTTTTCCCCTTCTTCTTTAGCTGCATCTTTGGTAGCATTGGCAGCAGCCCCTGGTGCTGGTGCTAGTAAGGCACTGGTATCATTAGCAATAGCATCACGCTCGTATAAACTTCCACTCCCGCTTCCCTCTTCTTCAGGGACTAATTCTTCAGCAGTATCTCTAGCAAATCTATATTTTGCATTGAATGGTAATCCATTAATAGCCACACACAAAACCACAAACAATAACACGATTAAGTTGCCTTTGACGGGCAACATGATTGATTAAGAAAATATATACTATATTCCTCCTCCGTTGAAATTTGAATAACAATTACTGAAACATTGAGAAAATAATTCTATCGAAAAATTCTTTTCCCAAAGTCTCAAAAAATAAAATTTGAATTGGTATCCAGCAATGAAGAAAGGTTTACTGAACAAAAGATACGCCTTGGTAATTTCACTTCATTAATTATTCATGGTGAAGATACTCGCTAATTGTACTTGCAGCATGATACTCATCACACTTTGGGAATGCTCTTGGCAGGTGTTTGCTTCATTTGCCGTGAACCAATCGAGTGTTTGTACAAACGCAAATTTTGTCTTCTTCGTATTGCTAATTATGTCTAATTAGAAAGTAATCAGAGCACAATTAAACAATGTTTATGTCTGTTTCGTGAGTTAATTTTCATCGAAAAATAGAAATTTATTTTGCTTACCCAAGCTTACAGAAACAAAAAGAACCTTTCTCAAAACGTTTTTTTCTTTGTTTGCTTTGTTTATGGGCTCGTTCATTCAAATCGAATGAGAATTTGAATATATTTGTGTAAATCGAAAAAGCTTGGAAAAAGTAATCGGCCAAAGTAATCGCTGTAAGCTATTTCGTAACTATTTCGTTGAATAGTCCATATATGGGAATATAGTTAATTTTTTAAAATGATTTTTACTGTGCTCTTTATTAATACAATCTTTTTTTCTATAAGAACAATTTTATAGAACAATGAGACTCAAAATGGCCAAAAAATAAAAACAATTATGAACCGAGACTCAATATTGTTTTTCTTTTTCGAGCATATGTTTTGACCGAATATGTTTGCTAATATAGTATCTTTTAAAACTCTATTAGCTTTGGTCTTGGCTAAATAATTTCTTGCCTGAAAAATATTTTTTCCCGCCAAAAAAAAGAACAGTTTGAGCCTCAACTCAAATTTCATGCTTCTTATAAAAAAGGGTGTACTTTTTCCAATATTATTAATTACCTTATCGGACAAAAAAATGTCGGACAAAAGTGACGAAATATTTTGGAGGTGACGAAAATTTTGTCCGACGAATAATTTAGTCCGACGAATAAATAGTCCAAAAAAAAAAGTATTTAAGGCTAAAATTGGCGTTTTTTTGGACAAAATTGACGAAAATATTTGTGCGTGACGAAAATTAAGTCCGACGAATAATTTAGTCCGACGACAAATTAGTCCGACATTCTTTTGTCCGATAAAGTACCCCACTAAACTTAAACTTAAGTGCCGAGACGTCAGAACGTTTTGCGGGACGCATTAGAATAACGATAGAAAAACGCTGTGGTGCCTGTTGGGTCATAGTTATCTCTCTTGAATATTTTGGGATCTACAGAACAGAACATCGTATACACCCCTGAATCAGTGTCCTGGTCAGATCCACCACGGTGAATCCACCACAGTTTTAGGCTCTAAAAAGCCTAAATTTAAGCCGCGGTGAAGAAATGACTCACCACCCTAGTCAGAAATATAAATGCAAGCTGTCCCCCCTGGTGAAATTTTACAGAATCCAGGCCAGCCCGGTCATAAAGCACACTTGGCAAGAAACCGGTCTAAGCCGGTCACAATAATTATGTTAAAAAGTGTACCATATTTATATCAACTAGAGAATCACAAAAACAATTTTGGCCATCTTCATTGAAAGAAGCATGTTTTAGCCAATCTAGGAAGGCTGATTTTCAAAATTATCCCGGTATCCCCGGTCGATTTGCATTTTTTTTTCAGACTCACCCGGTGAACATTTATTCGGGTGTTCATGCATTTGTCTCTAAAAGCAAAGAACGGAACAATGACAGACAAATAGCCATTCCACTCGTTTCCAATCTGAAGATTGAAACAAAACTGAAAAGGTTGAATGATTTTCAAATTGATTTTCCAAATATTATAGCCATTCCCGTCCCTACTACTTGTGCTTGGCGTCAGCGACGGTGGCCGAGTGGTTTGAGTGTTCACCTCCCGTTCGCAAGGTTGTGGGTTCAACCCCCAGTCGGGTCGCCAAAGACTTGAAAACTGGTATTCGCTGCTGTCCTGCTTGGCACTCAGCATTAAGGGATTAAATCGAGAGTAAGTGGAGAAATCCAGGGAAAGGAGTGGCGCCCTCCCCTACCTTCGGGTAGATAGCTATCGAAAAGGGAGCCTTCGGGTCGCCCTCGACTGTGGTTGCAAACTTACTTACTTGGCGTCAAATCATTTAATATTTTGTAACGTTTCTGAAGTTTTTGCTACAAACAAATGTAAAACAGGGCTTAAATTATTGCATGAAAATTTCGCGCTTTTGCAGTTTTGCTTCCCAGTTTGAAATTCCGCAAAATTAAAATATCGTGATAAATGTATTTGGAGCTCCACCGCGAAACTCCTATGTCGCGAAATACAATTTTTGGAAAAAACGGTAAATAATCCGAAAAATACACTAAAACACCGCAACATGCACTTGTTCTCTTGTATAACGCAAAATTAAAATGCTGTGAAATTGCCGCGAAAATACAACTATTGGCAAAAAAAAGCCCCGCGAAATTAAAACGCACGTTCACCAAATGTGCATGCCATGAAAGTTTCATGCAATAAAGTAGTATTGAAGAAAGCACAAACCTTTATCTTGAGGTGCAACAAATCCACAAATTTATGGTGTGCTATTATTCATGTTCGTAAAGATGTTCATCGACAATCAATACACCTACGAAAAACCGCGAAATAATAAAAATGCCGCGAAATACAATTTTAGGCAAAAAACCGCGAAATTAAAACGAAACTTTCATGCCCCAAAAATTGTCATGCAATAAAGTATATAAGGGGGTATATGTCATAGCATCTGGTCACATTAGGGCGTGTTTCATATATCAGGGGTTATCAGTTGTTGTGTGATACATAGTGTTATTGTCAACTTGAAAAATACCAAAAAATCTATATAATCTAGTTCATAATGTCAATAGGAACCATACTGGAGGTTTTCAATTATTAAAGAGCCGTTGTCGCCAAAAATTACGTCTACTACAGCCCCTACTACATTGTAGTTCTTATAACGCGCGAAGACACAGATAGAACATCAATTAGCTGGCAAAAGCAATACTGTCAACATTCCAGCCGCGGCTTTTTTATATTATGGTAACACTAAGAAAAAATCAGCATTGCTATGATGCAACAACTCATACTGACCGAAGCTAGTGACGAGTATAAACGTTAAGGGAAGAATAAAATTGTCAAGTGGCTAATAGCGACAATAAGGATACAAGAGGATATCGTCTACGAAAAATGATTGAAAGAAATAACATCGGGGGCTTGAAAACCTTACATCAGGAAACAAGATGAGGTTAGATCAGATGCATGATATACTAGTAATTGGAAAAATGGCATCAAATTAGCATCCAAGGGGGCCCATCCAATAGTCTAATATATCAAAAGACATTGGAGATAATGGCCATTGTTCCAATTACACCAAACTCAAATTAGCTCGGGTAAGTTACGGCATATCCATAATTTTCTTTTCGCAAACGCACCTTACACCCTACATGGTCATTTATATACCAAAGAAGTGTGTTCGAATGTAGAATATGGATGTATCAAATGTATCAATGATCGTTATAAACCAGCCTTAGCGAGTCATGATAACAAGAAGCCGAAACGATGCTACAAATCACTGGGCGGCATTCTAACGCATTGATTTACGCAGGTCAACTTTGTATTCATTTATATCTCATTTATAAAAAGAAAATATTTTTATGGAATAATATTGGCTCAAGTTTATCTTTCATTTTAACCCTTTAAGATATATCCAACATGGGCTATACAGGCCCTCCTGCCTTTTCTATTTTCAACTTGAAATCTTGATTTTTGGCCTGAGTTGACGGAAATAAAATGCGCATTCAGTTGCAAAATATTTCGAAATTTGGTCTTTTGGAAGAGATTTTGACGGGAAAGTAAAAAAATGCCCAAATTTGAGTGAACGAAAATACAAACAACTTGGTTCAGATACACTAGATTTTGTCCTCTAACTAATAAAATTGAAAAAAGATTGATTTGAAGCCGCACCACTGGGCAGTTCGCCGTCAATTACTAAGTACTTTTAAAAAAAGGAACACCCTCCGCCAGGCCACCCTGCCTAAAACAGGCGGCCCCGAAGGGGCCCAATAGGTAAGAGGAGACTATCAGCTATACAGCAACATCTAATTCCTTTAGGTTCAGAAGATATTGACATTTAAAGTTTGTCCTAGCTCATTTTAACAAAACATACCCAAAAAAGGGCTCGGCATGGAAAGGATGTAAATATATTCAAAAGAAGAAAAGCAGCAAATGCGACGCTAGCTTGGCAGCTAGTTGGGTATAGTTGCCATTGTTTCAATCATACCAAACTCAAACTAGAGATTAACAAAATATGACGCCGAAAAAATTAAGTTCAGTCGAGGTAAGTGGAGTACTGGTGTAAGTAAGAGACGCATTGGGATGTAGAAAATACGATACGAGGAAGAAAAAAGACTAAAACTTAAGCCAGGCTAACCGCTCTAGCTGTGGCCTTATCAAAGAAATAATCAAAACATCTTGATTTAAATGATAATATTTGGAAGTGACCTTCCTCACGTTAAGTAGAAGTTCACTAAAACATTTTGCAGCCACATAATTAAATACAGCAGTGGATAGATTGAACTATATATTTACACCACTAAAAAAATCAAGCTGCCACCCTCCCTTTTCAAGAGTATCGTGCCCGTGTCTGAGTGTACTTCACCTTGCTAGCCGAAGTCCTGCCGTAATTTGAATCTAAATGTTAGTTTCGTCATATCATTAGTATGCGCGAATTTTGCGACTCTTTAAATTTTTGGACTAAAGTCTATCGACTAGTTAATTTCTGTCGCGACAACAAAAACATTTAGTCAAAAAAGTTGCAAACTAGAGATAGTTCTCATATAGGGACACAATGAAACATTTTTATACGATTACAAAAAAGCAGCAGTAACAAAGATACAGAAATGTCTTTCGCACCGTATAAGGGCATTCCTTAAGAGTGACAACAAGCTGCACTATTGGTCAATTCCAAAAAAGACAGATAAAGTAATAAAGTTAAATGGCGATGATGTTAAATCTGTCCATCGACATAGGAATAAATGAACATTCAACATCTACCGTTTCTTAGAAGCCATCCGCATTGCCGCAAAAGAATAATAATAAATCCGACATAGTTACATAACTATATATTCATGGGAATGCCAAAAAGCCTAAAAATGTACTGCTGAGGAACGAAATTATCTTAAATACTTCAAAATACTTTTTTGCCTTCAAAATCCGACATAATAGCAATAGTATTGCGATCATTGATAAAAAATAGAACAGTTGAGACTTTTGAAGTTAGTTTTTCAGTTTTGAACAAATTAGTCCCAAGTGACATCTCGCTTAACTTCATTGTTTCTTTTTATGACCCATACTTAATACCAATACGGATGGTCCAAAGAAACAAAAATTCAACAAAAGACGTTGAACGTTCATTTAGATTAGGACTTGTTAATGCTTCCATTGTACAAAAAGATTTTCTCATTTTTTCATGAGAAGTTTTATGTAGTATATTGTTATATGGCTCAGCAACTTGGACCCTCACTAAAAGGCTCACGAAAAGTCACCTCGATGGTACCTACACAAGAATGTTCCGACCGACTCTGACCATATATTAAATTGGAATTTGAAGATAAAACCTTTTGTTTTCACCTTCTTGACATTTTTAGGAACAGACTGTTTTTTGGAAAAAACTGTTTTAATTAATTGTGATATTAGTAATTAAGAAATCAATGAAGCATGGACCTTAAAAAAAGCCTTGAAAAAGTCGTTAATCAAGTACTTTTAACAAATAATGCTTAATCTTGATGGGAAAGGGAGCTTTTTCCCTCGGATTTTTTCTAAAAGTACTCACAAATAGTTGTGTTGTTTAGAGTTTTTCGAAAAGTTTTTCTCATCTAATGCGTGAAAAGTTATGACTAGTTTTATGTGAAAATTAAGACACATAAACTTTCACGAATGAAGAGTAAAAGCGGAAATTTTCAGCAGAAAATGGTGGCAAAGTCTTGTCAAATTTGATAAATGTAAATAATATTAATCAATTGACTTTGAAGGAGGCTTTTTAGTGCTAAAAATAACAAACATACTCGTTTAAAGTTTCAAATTCGAAAAACTTTCACTTTTCTAACATTTCAAGGGCCTTTTCAGCCTTTGCATGCACCCCAAAAAATGAAAAATTGAAAACCAAATTTTGGCTGAAAGTTCCTTGAAATATTTAGCAAAAACCCGCGTTTACATAATTTTTTTAAGTTTATTCCTTCCTCTGATATTAACACGTAAAGTTTGTTTGGTTATGAATATTGTTATCGAAAATCTAGATTTTGTGTAAAACCGTGTGAGTACTTGACGTAAAAGTAATTTTTGTTATTTTACGATGATTACGATCACATTGAGTATTCAGAGGCGGGTAAAGAAGATACATACTCAGAACTTTGACAGAGAGTGTTGCTTTTTTCCACATGTCCTTATATGGGAACCAACACTCTCCGTCAAAATTTTTGAGAATCTTCTGCATCCGCCTCTGGTATATTCCTTTTTGTATTTTAAACGTAGAGAAAATTTTTAGTCACATTTGTGCAAATCTTGATTTTATCTTTCGTCCATTAATTTACATTTTTACTGCAGATTTTAATGTTGGTTTTCCTGGTAATGTTATTAATATTTCACGGTGTTGAAGATCGGGCAACGCTGTATTAAGAGAATTCACCAATCAATCTTAACTTTTTAACCATCAAAATCATTTCTTTTTTCGCCTCTGCAAATAGATTTCTTCGATGCATTGAAAAATGTTATAATCATTTTTTTCCCTCTGGTAATAGGGTTGGTTAAGATCCACCTTTGAAACCATATCCGATACCGTGGTTATGGTTGTGATGAAAATGACCACGGCCTGGAGGTACCACTAACGGATGATGTGGTTCAAAGTCACCTTCTCCTATTTCCTGGTCTGTGTCCAGCATATCACCGGTGGAAGGGTTACCCCAACCAGCTAATCCAGAACCAAACCTTCCTTTATAACCATGACTGAAACCGTACTGTCCATTATGTTCAGCATTGAACTCACCACTTTCATTATGAGCTATGGGACCCATCCCATGAGCAACAGGGCTACCCCAAGCAAATCCGTGACCAGCACCATAACCATGGTCCCAACCTCCGTGACCAGTGTGTCCTATACGAAGGTTATCGTTTCCTTGAACCATGTATTTCTTTGATGATGCTTTTTCTACGACATTTTGGGAATGAGCAATGCCCGATCTCCTATAAAAACATATTACTTAGTGACACTTCGCAGGTTAAAAATTTATCATAACAAACTGCATTGTCAGCTCCGTATCATAGGGTATTATAGGGTATCCGGGGAAGGTGCATTCAGACTTGAATAGATTGATTTTTACTTATATCGTCCCGTAATCTTCCAGAAAAAAAACCTTTGTAGAAAGATTATTTGTATCATATATAATAGATGATTTCGCCGTGACGTTTATTGTTATTAAATGCCTCGCTTATTCAAAATGTAAAAAGTCATTAAATCAAGAAATGATTTTGGCAGTTAAGATAAATTGCCTGCCAGAAATGGCAGGCATTTGTAAGGCATAAGATACACACTTTTAATGAGTTTTAGAAGTCATTAACAAATATGAAAAGATGAAAGAATGGTAAACGCCTTTGAGAATTGAAATTAGCTTTTAGAATTGTAAACAGAGCCATAAGTAATATGTAAACAAACGAAATCATCTATACCACAACACACTCCTTTATCTTGCCCTTCACGATTATGTATGGCATGTATGGATTGATACGAAAAGAATTTGATTAAAAAACATTTTTCTGATATAAAAGACGTAACCAAGGTGACCTTCGTGCATTCTAAAGCCATAGCTTAGAGATACCTGTTGGTTAGGCCAATGTTTTTGAACACTGTGATTGTGAAGCAAAGCATGAGTTTTCTTTTTGTCTGAAAATTTGTCCAAACTTCATAGGGAAAAGAACAAAGATATTCTTTATAAGATTTTCATAAATAATCTCTATCAGAAAAAAGGTTTCTCTTCTTAAAAATACTTACATTTATGTACAGTGTCAGAATAAAAGACAGTAAAATTCTAAGTTGATTTCATAATAAACTGAACTATTAAAATGTTGGTGTGAAAAAAAAATTAAAGTTAAAAAGCCTACTATAAAGACAGAGTTTTTGTTCATTTTCCTCGCTTTTTGTAATTTAAAAATTTATCACCGCCTTTTATGTATTATTACAACATTTCGAGTTTTACAACATTTTTTTTGGAAAATGTGTTAATGATATACTGCTGATGTTAAAACATTAGATTATCACATCGTAGTATCACTAGACCACATTATAGCTTATACTAAATGCCACCTTCTTTGACTCTCACTATAAAGAATGAGAATAATAGAAAATACTAATGTACGGATTATCGGTACATCAGTATGAGGACTTTTTTTGATCGGTATTTCAGGATTAAGGGGTAAAATCGATCGGTACTCGGTATTCCAACCGTGAATCGATATCGGTAATTGACACCTTTTTTGGTCGGTATTTCTTGACAAAACATCAGTATTTCGGTATCTATTTTTTTATCTTGAATATAGTAACATCCCTGAATCAATATCCCGGTGAAAAAATGCTCTAAAATAGCCAGAATAAGCTTGTCAATCTAAAAATGCCAAATTTTAAAATTTTTTTCCCGTCGGCGCCAACCTATTCTTAGTACGTATTCACTAAGGAAGCGCCACCATATATTACTATATAACCACTTTTCATTACGATGCTAATGTTTATGCTGTGTAGAGGAAAGGTCTTTCATTAGCTTACGTATCATTTCCTATCTTTGATTCTAATAATTGTAAACAAAAGATGGTTGAAAAAACTTAAAATGTTCGACAAAAATGCATGTGTTGGTATTTTGGTATTATTCAGAGGGTATTACGGTACTTAAATTGAAATTCAACTTAGAACATTGTTAAAATTCGTTATTATCGCGGTGAGAAAAAAGCCTAAAATTTCCTACCAGTGAATTTCTTAACTTAAAAATTTTACGTTTGCCGATTATTATTTTCTCAAACTCATCCGGGTGAGCTTTTATCTATCACCTGGGCACTGGAACAGGAGTAGTGTGTGGTTCTTTTTTAATCTAAATTCACTCTCACACTTTTTCGTGAGATATGAATACGGCCGAGCTTTATCGTTGTCATAAAAATATTGATCGGTATCGGTATTTGATTGAAAATATGATCGGTATTATCCTATCGGTATTCTTCAGGAAAATAGATGGGTATATATCGGGATTCAGTACCCCTTCTACTTAAATAGTAAAAATTAAAATCTTTGTTTCTTTACGGCATATCCTCAAAAACCAATTCTCAAGTCAATGTCCAACTTTATAGATTTCTGGAAAAGGATAAAAGAAAAGTATTTCTAAAAATTTACCGTGTACTATACTGTAGGTAAGGTATGTTTTCTTAGCAGGACCTCTTCTTAAGCCACGGTTCCATTTACGGTATAACTGTCATTCTACATTGTTTTACCGAAAGGACTAAATGTATTTGTATGATGTAAAATATAATGTAAATGTTTCGCCTTTTGACATATCATATCCATAAAGTTATTTCCACAATTTGAAAACTGCAATAAGCCAGACATCAGAGACAATCCACAATCGATCAGCTTTATTATTAATGCTTTTCCCAACCGAATTCCATAAAAATACCTCTATAGTATCTTCTCCAACATCATTTACCGTTTTAGGGATTGTAAATCTCCCTGAATGTTTTAGAAAAAAGCTTGACCAAATCAACATAATCCGGAATATCAGGTTTTTTCCTTCCCTGGAATTCCTAGCTCTACTGTCTACTTTCGTTTTGAAATTATAGACCAATCAGATTCTTTGTTTTCATATCATATCATCTGGGTAGCAGTCTCTTCCTACTTTTGTTTTCACAGTTTATCTGGCAAATAAATCAAACGGGCTGTATAGACTAACAAAAAGATGACCAAAAAACAGCATAAAAATTAACAATTCTCTCACTCCTCGCGAAGTTATTACACCACCTACGCTCGCTGCACTCGCTACGGTGGCAAAAAGATATATTGCATGTAGAATTAAAAATGACGTGCTATTTTCTTTCATCGAGGAAAAAACGACGATTAAGGCCAATCTTTAAAAAAAAGTAAAGCTAACCCCCATATCCATGAAAGAAAATGGCAACCCCATATAATTATTGGCTTAGTGACACATAAGAAGGACAATAACCAATTTAGAATAGAATACTGTGGCAGAGACAAGGTTAAAGTTTATCTAATGCCTTGGCTGTTTGGAAGGAGATAATCAGTAGCTGATACAGAAAGTTCTCAAATATTTTGACGAAGAGTGTTGCATATTCCTTTTTTTGAAGTCAACACTCCTCTCACAGTCAAAATTTTTGAGTACCTTCGGCGGATAGATAGTATCTCTGAAAATAGATAGTAAAATTAAGATTGGACTGATGGGAAAAAGCACGTGATGTAATTGTGCATTTAGTGTATCAAATCATCTGATGATACCCTCATCAACATCATTGTTTTTTCGTCAACAAAATGTTGATAGAAGAATTTGACTTATCAACAAAACACCATGCTGGTCACCTCTTTCTAAAGATGCGTTGGACTTTCGATTTGTTGGTAGTCATCCCCATCATCAGCAATCAATCGGACACGTTTCGGATGCATATTACGGACGTTCATACGACCAGTGATTGTCAAGATTATCCAAAAGACTGCTCCTAACCATGCACTGACCTGTTAAGAAAATATGAACATTTAAGTAAATAATATTAACACTGTATGTTCAATTTGTCTAGGTTTCAAGTTTAGATAACCTGTTTTAACAGTTTCTTCAATATTCAACAAGAAGCCTAAAGGCTTGAAGGCCCAGCAAGAGAGAGAAAAGGATCAATAAACAGTAGAAATATAGAAATTTCA
>JAUJPO010066902.1:0-12280 GCA_032270745.1 Tiaropsis multicirrata
TTCACTGGTGTAACCAGAAATATTATAAACAATCGACCGAACAGTTGGTCAGTAGTTTTAAGCTTATAGCATAAATTCAAAGAACATTAATAAGTATCTGGGCAAAGAAACAACATATATATGCAATTTTCCACACGTTTTCCACGACTTATTGGCGCCTATTCAGTCCGTCGAATATATATATATATTTATCTTAACCAATGAAAATGCAACTACATAAAACAACAGCACACTTGCAACTTTGATACAAAAGAAAAATGATATGGGAATTCCAATAATATGCTCTTTTGACAAGAATATATATTGCATTATATTATGATTAAATCTTGACAATGGATTTACAGATGTATGACGTATTTTCTCAGGCTTTTATATTTGTTTTGTTGATCAACTTGGATCGTATGATAAGGTTTATTTATGTTCGACTTTTTAAATAGAAGACTAGAATATCTGGTTGACGGAATAAGGGAGGGGATGACGGACTTAAGCACTTTTACGGTATCCAACGCAACTCCAAGTTAAAAATTCTGAAAAGATATTCTGAAATATATCATGATAATCTAAAAAGCATGAACTTACAATGGTTTAGACATTCGTTGTTGCTTGTTTTCTAGAAAGATCTTACTATGTTGTGTGTTATTGTTATGTTGAGCTGTAAAGTTTTATAGTTGATGCTGGATTTTCTGGAATTTTCTTTTTTGAGTATCAAAAACGAAAGTGCTTTGCTGTTTTTTTTTTACTTTCTGCTGACAAAGCATTTAATTTTTTACGCCCCTGGCGCCTTATCCGCCCCAATAAGAGTTGCTCGCTCTTCTTACGCCCGCACCCCGCTCTCCTCCCTGCCCTCTCCTGCGCGCTCGCCCCCGTAAATTCTTTCACTTCAATAACCACCGTAGTAAGTGATCAACTCAAAGAGTCTGAATTAGTGATCCAAGAGATATTCCTAGCATCTACTAAATGGTTAAATAAAATTAGGACTCCAGTATATCATCCAATGCAATACATTAGACCTGATCTTTTTTACCGCACAGCAATTCTTTTCTTCTTTCTTTAAGAGAGCAGACACACGAGGTTTTTTCAACGTCCAAATCAACGTTCGGACGCTAGAACAACGTTGTTTCGACGTTCCGTGCCTTTGGGGGAAAGATAATGGACGAACATGACTTTAATGTAAAGTTTTCTTATCGAAACATTTTGTTATGATAGTTCGTTTTGAATTGTGGTATCCATCGTTTACTAAATCGAATGAATTCTTTTTAAAATCGAGGGAATTTTATGAATGGTTTACCTTTTAATTTTTCACCGTTGGTGAATTAGTTACAACAGATGAGATAGAATTTGAGGTGTTTAACAGAGAACACCTGTTTTATAAAAGTTGTTAGTAGAACTGCAAAGCTGGTCATGTTTATAAATTAACAATAGCTGGCATTATATCATATTCTAAATTCAATACGCTTCTATTGTTATATAAATGATCAAGCAAGATAGGTTTACGAGGTGTATTGTGTGGATGCTTGAAGTCAGTTATGGTAAATTTTATACATTTCTGGACATGCCTGTAGTAACAAGGTTACCCGAACAGTAACAAGGTTACCCTAACCGTAACAAGGTTACCCGAACCGTAAAAAGGTTACCCGAACGATTACGCGAATACTAATTAGTACAAAAACTGCTAAAAAGACCTCACCTAATCAGGAAACTTTCTTGCTCTAATCGATGCAAAATTCACGCTTTCATGAAATTTTATTCCAAAATTCTTGTGTATTTATTACCTAACAATTTTATGCATTTGCATTCACACATGATAAATTAAAACACACAAAAAAATCAAGCAAAAATATTCATCCTAAAAAAGAAAATTCCATATATTGCCAAAAACTAGGAGGGTATTTACAAACAAACTATATCTAAAGTGTGCGATCCTTTCTGAATATCGAATCGGGTGGCAATAATAACGCCCAGCCTTGGAAAGGGCGGATGGATGGAACGCCGTTAGCAGTTTCGCTTCCTTCGTGAATGGTGTAGCCCAACATACCTTAAAAGAAAATTGCATAAAAGATTATATGAAAAAAAAAATGTCTAACTAGTAAACCCAACGGCTTTTTCACTTCGAAAGCTATTAGAACCTCTATTTGACAACAAAATAGTGCGAAGTGGTTTATATCCTAGGGGTAGATAGAAGTGCGTCACAACATTATCCTGCTTCGTTCAATACAGTAGGCTTACCCAAGTTGTAAATATGAACATTAACGCTATTAACCGGGCCCAAATACCAAGATTAGTGTAAAAACAAATTGTGATTTTTATGTTTCTCAACCCCAAGAGTTTTGAAGAAACGTAAAACCTGGAAATCGCAGAATAGTGCAGGTTAAAATTTGGCATCACCTCAAGCAAAAAGTTAAAGAAAATCAGTGCAGCATGTGAATGTAGAATAGAAAACATCTTATCTTGTGACGCGCATTGTTTACATCGACCTCAAAAACCCGACTTTGGAGGCAGAAAGCTGGGGCCAGAAGAACTTTAATTATTTCAAAATTTCTAGAATGAAATTGTTAGTATAAAATGTTAGTATGATGTTGTATTTAGAAATAGCATATGTAAATTTCAAAAAGATCTTAGCAATGCTTTTTGAAATATCATTGAAAAACAAGGTGCCTCCAGCTAATTTATCGAGTGTTTTGCCTCCAAAAAAAGGCCGACTTTTTAGCACATGCACCGAAAAACATAAACAAATAATAATAGGTCTATTCTACCTTTTGTACTATGGTCAAAAGTAAATTCGATTTAAAAACGACGGTATGTGTGGCCAAAAAATGGACCTTCAAATTCGGACCCTTACAGTGAAGTGCATGATTTGCCGTAAAACCGGCTCTTACAATGCATTTTTTGGCTATTTTTCCCGGTTTTAGCAAAGATATTCAAAACCTTTCTAATTCCCTACCCTTACAGTGCACCTGGATTTTGTCAGAACCTTGCTAAACCCGGATTCCAGGGTTATTTAATGAGCCACAAAAACAAAACAGGTGCGAAAAGAACCCTAATATAAGACCAAGGTTAGAACATCCCCGATAAGTTAAAGTTAAATACAATTAAAGAATTGAATAGAGAAAAAAACCTACCAGCTACCAGATTAGACATGTCTTCATGTTTTCCATCTGTGATTTTCATTGGAACGGTGCACAATCCGGTTGAGAATTTGGAAAGTCCGTCAACTCGAGCTTGACCTATAACAAAAAATAACATTCAACTTAGTTAGCTAATTTCTTTCATTTGAGGGCTAAATTCAGCCATTTTCTTGGAGGAAAATAAATTCCTGAAAATTTAATTTGACGCCCTTCCCACCCAGACACCCGGAATCGTACCCTCAATGTCGCACCTTCTAACAATTCAACAATCCATCCACTGAATTCGTTAGGGTCGCCACCTGAACCATAAAAAACTTCATGGTTCACGATTTGGCTCCACCATTCAGTTTTGGAATTTCCTTTGTACGTGGATACTAACTTTCCAAGCGTATCATTAACTGACAATGTCCAATAGGTCATGTTGAAACCACCTGTCCCAGAAAGCTCGTCTTTTATAGGTGACAAAATTTCCAACATTTTGTTAAACTTTGCATGCAGTTTTTCCCAATCTTTTAAATCACCAAGCATTTCGACTGCTTTTATTCCACACAAAAGTGCCATTGTATATTCAAAATACTGTTGAAGAGATGCCATCAACGTAATTGAAGACACTATCTGCAGCTCTGGTGTAGTCGTGGTGAAATCTGATTGGATGGTTTCAGCATAATCGGGAACTTTGATATTCTGCTTCAGCTTTTCTGAGAACTGATCGAAAACATAAGAATAATCCACTTGATAAATTGTATTAGCATCTACATATACAATTATTTCTTTCTTGCCTTCATGATCGACAAAGAATCTGCGGACTTTTTCTTTGCCAGAGTTATCGTCAATAAGAGATGCAATTCTCCGAATGATTGGAAACCAGAGATCATCAGGGGATATTCGGAGATTCCAATGGTTATTATAAGCCTCCAAAACTGCTGCAAACAATCCAAGATCACCAGTGTAATAAATGTCCTCTTCTGAACCAATAGCTACTGTTTTTGAATCAAATTGTTCCCTGTCAGTTCTTTGTTTTTGCGCCTTGATAGCCTCTTCAAGAAATTGACTTGCCTTCCCGTATGGAAGTTTCCTAGGAACGGAGCTATATCTCGCTGCCTGCTTTTTCTCATCCGTGCGGTGATACTGCCATTCATACCCACTACGATAGTAATCTAAATCCATGGGTGCTTTATAACTTGGCAATGCTAAATCCACGAATGTACCATTGATTGGTTTCGTACCATCAACTGCACTTTTCTTCACAAATCCGCAACCAATTTCCTCGTCGCATTTTGGTACAGAAAAGATCCTCTGACGACTACTTGTAACGTATTTTGTGAGGTCTCGCATGTAATTTTGAGCTGTGAAAAGACAGCCATTTTCTTTATCGCAAAGTCGTGGAAAAGACATGTATGAAGAGGGTCGCCAAAGGGCCTTTGAAATGGTCGGTAATATCTTCTGATTATCGGGGTCGTAGCACACAATAATAGCGATGATGCAAATCGCAAAAAATGCTTTATTGTCATTTATTAAAATCCACATCATACAGTAAATGTTGGAATCTGAAAAAAAACAACAATTTTCATGGATCATCGGACGTTTCTTTTGTATGACACGTCAAGTTGTTATTTATTGAGCAGTATAAAAACGGTAGCTAAGGAAAGTAATTAATATATACCTATAAGGTATATTAAAGTTAGTGCCTTTCTTTCATATGTACCTCTGTAATTGAGCCTGAAACCTTTATCCTCGATCGAGAGACAGATGATTCTTTTGAAACCTAGACAAATAACGCGTCTTTGTTGAAAAATACTGAATTTTACTATACCAATGTCGTGAGTGATGGTGGTGGGATTTCAAAAAAACCATCTGTCTCTCGGGGACAAAGGTTTCAGACTCGAATACAGAGGTACATATGAAAGTCAAATAACCAAACCAGGGCAATTACAGTTGCAAGGGCTTATTAAAGCAACACCCCTGTCTTTATTGTCCCAGTGGGCTTCGAAAGATCAGGTGGGATGGGAATTAGAAAATTAGTATTGTGTAAAAATAAATTCAAAAATATGAGTGGGGTGACAAAGAAATCCTTAATTATTACTGGGGGAGAAAGAATTTTCAGATAAATTCGATTTGTGCAATAGGAGTTAGACTACATTACCGAACCGAGAGACACTATTACAGGCTTCCCTACCAACTTATTGAACAATTTAGCTTGGAATTAGGACAACTTTCACCCAAAATACAGGACAAACTAGGACACGGAAATTAGAAAGAATAGTCTTTTCGCCCGAAATTGCAAATAAAAATTCCATTCTTTATTCCAGTTTTTTATTACATTCTTTTTAGTTTCTTTTCAAACCTTGGACAAAAGTGTGACACTGCCCACCATTGGGCAACCAAATTAGTCCAAAAGTAATACAAATTTCAAAAAATTTGGAATTTCTTGAAGCCAATCTTATGCTTTAACTCGTATTAGAAAAAGAAAAATAGAAGTTGATAAACTTTGCTGCCTGTATCGAATAAAGTTACGTCATGAACGACTACAGGACTATGGTAAGACCAAGGCGAGAAATGTAATCCCTTGGGACCAACCGAGAGACAGAAATAAAATATCTGCTCTAAAACTCCCACCATCACAAGACATTTGAATTAAAATTCAGTGCTCACTATCTAGAAATGAAAATCGACAACATGCAAACACGCTTTCAACTGAATGAACTTGTTTGCTCATTGACATGCATGTATCTATTAATTATAGTGGCCTTTAAGCAAAACAGTCTAATCGAAAGTTAATTAACTGAGAACGTCATTAAACTGATTACAAAACGAGTTACTCTAAGTAATTATGCCATGCTGGCTAATTATACTTGCACATGGCGAAACTTCTATGAAGAGAATTCCAAGAATAGTTAATATATTTAACGCTAATCCGTTTAATAGCAGCGCCCCCTCACTAATCTCCTGGCCATATTCTCAGAACATGCCCATATCAAAGACCAAGTGAAAAAAGCATGTTCATGAGCTGAGGGCCTAATTTTGAGGTTTTGGGCTCAATGAGCCCACCAGCCATGTTATAAATCAAAAGTTCCCAAATTTTATGTAAAATAGAAATTTTCATGTTAGCAAGGTCAAACCGTATGGAATGGGCTAAATTTGGGCCTAAAAGGTCCAAATAAGGTTATCAAGCAAGTCGAATTTTGAAAGATGTTACCATCAGATTTAGCTCGATGCACAGATGAAAAAAATGTGGTCATTTGTTAAGTTTTGACCACCTGGACTCGATTTATGGCCCTTTTTAGGCTTAAAAATGCTCATTTTGGGCATTTTAGTCAGCACTTTTCCAGAATATTTTAGCACAGATCCCATTTTGACCCCCAGCTTATGGACCATTAAATTTCGTTAGCGATTGTGACACATTTTAAGCCCATAAACATTAAAACAATTCATTAGCGATGCATAAACTTCAATATTTTCAATGAGAAGTATAACTATGCGCATAGAGCTATAATAACTTTTTTCCACACCGGTACGATATTTCGAACTTTTCACAATGAATAAGAGCTGTGATATAAAGGGGTGTAATACGTGTAATACTGACCCTTCATTTTACGTGACATTTTACAAACATCATTTCGCAGAAGATCGGCTCAGTGCAATGAAACTCTGAATTGGAGAAGAAAAAAGTTTTTCTTAACATTAACACATCATATCTACAAACAAGAGGCGGATACAGAAGATACTCAAAATTTGTGGCGGAGAGTGTTAACTTCCCAAATAAGGAATATGAACAACTACAATACAGTAACACTCTCCGTCAAAAGTTTTGAGGACCTTCTGTATCCGCGTATCCGCTAATGACAAACGTTATTTGTTCTCGGTTTTTTTATTGTTTTTATATGGCAGCAATTTCATACATTTTTCATTTCAGAGGGAGTACAAAGGGAGTGAATGATATGTGTCACTGACGGTAATTTTGGATGTATAAGGTGTCAAATCAGGTGAGGTGTCATTCCCAGGAGTTGAAAGTATAAAATATCTAGTGGTAAATTAAGACAAAAAGCTTTTCTCTTCCATCCCCATCCACAAAGCAAGCCTCTACTTCATATTCTTCATCTTTGTTCCTGCTTTTGTTGTTGTTTTTCCATGGCAGCAATTTGATACTTGAAAAGAACATTTCTCATTTCTTGTTTGGCATGCAAACGTTCATAGAGAGGAAGCTCCTTTAAATCGAGCACAAGTCCTTTACAGAAGATTTCATCTTTATCGTGTTGGAGAGAGTCTATGGTGAAGGATTTTCGTTTAATACCTGGACTATGCATCTTCTGTGATGATGGATAGGTTGACGAGGACGACGGGCTTACCAACAGTTCTGGATTTCCTGTTTCTGTTTGCGATCGATGGTTGAACGAATCTATTGGTGATGCAGCATTATTGTGGACACGTTTTTGTGTCATCTCTCGTGATTCAGATATTTGAAAGTGTTTGTACGAATCAGTGGGCGAAATCGTTTCATGTTTGTGTTGATTTGATGAGTTTCGGCTGTATGGTTTGTATGGTTCTGATTGGTGGTCTTCGTGTTTCGTGTCTATCATTACGGAATTAGATGATATTTCAGAGGACGGTGTGGCCAATGATCGCTTGGGAACCATAGTTGGTATGTCATCCATATCGCTGAACAAATTATTTCCTTCCTCTTGGTCACTTGACATCTCCTTTTTCTCGCCACCGTTTGACCATGTATTTGAGTATGACGTATTGCATTTCCTGGCCTCACGTTCTTGAAGATATTCGCTCAACCATGCCAGGAATTCATACTGGTGATAAGCTTTTTCAGCTTTGGAAATATTGATAGCTGAGCCCCCTCTGTAAGCTTCTTTAACTTCCCGTCGTTTACGTAAGAATTTCTTCTTCAAAACGAAAAATAATTTTTGCGCTTGGGTTGCTGAAAATAAGAAAAATATTACAGGTGATTTTTAAATCTAAATCCTATCTTAGGTGTACCTGTAGTAATCGTCCCCGGTGAAAAAAATAGCAATGAAATTTGTCTTCACTGGCCCATCCCCATTGAAAAACGTAAACATTTTTATATCCGCACTAAATCTTGATCGACATAAATGTCTCATCCCCGCCAATATTTCGAACAAAGAGCAATAGATCTTCGCATCCCCGCCAGTGGAAAAAGTTCTGTTTTTGATAACTCCGTTCGGTTTTGTGTCTCTTTATTTATCCCCACTGGCAAAATAATTCCCACCGGGTCACTGAGACAGGGGTGTAAAAGATCAGTCTAGATCAGTAACTCGATCATGTCAAGTGATTAGCTGAAAAGGAAAATGAACTTACAATCAGTCACAAAATGAAGTGCGTCTGCCACCTCCGCCCATGCTTCGTTCTTTAACACATCTTTATCTCTCAAATGACCTTTAGTGTATTTGTTATAAAGTATTGGATGCTTTTGGACTTGTTCTGCAAGAAGTTGTTCTTCGTTCAATGATAAATAGATGACCGATGTTTTATTACTATCATCTTTCATAGTTGTTGCCATGATGTGCGTCTCTAAAATATTGAAACTTGTTATTAAAGTCTGTATCATACCAGGGGGGGGGGGGGGCACTCGAACTCAAAACTACCATATGTTCGGACAAAAATTGGGGCTTACAAAATCAGACCCTTACAGTGCAGTGCAAAATTTGCTGAAAAACCGACCCTTACAGTGCATTTTTCGGCAATTCACCCCCAGCTTTAGCAAAAAATTCTAAATTTGCTCAATTTCCTATTTTTACAGCGTACTTGGGTTTTGTCAGAACCTCAATAAACCTACCCTTAAGGGCCGCACGTCCGGTAGCTCTCAATTCTGTATCATATTATATATTAAATTTACCCCAAAAGATATTACAAGACGAAGTGACGTTTGACAAAATCGACCTTCAGAGAAAATCAATCTTTGCAATGGTGCACGTCTAAAATATTGGAACTTGTGATTAAAGTCTGGTATTAGGAACTGACCTCAGAGAACAAAGACGGATCAAAGTTGAAAATTTCCGGTTTGTCCGCGGAAACCATCCCCGCAGGCACGGGGCGTTTTTTCAACTTCCAAACAACGTTATTTTGACGTCTTAGAATGTTAGTTAGACGTTGAAAGAACGTTGGAAAAACGTCATCATATTCCTGCTGGGTGATTCAGGGGCGTATCTAGGGCGTATCATTAATCAATCAATCGCCCCTGTGATTGTCTGTACACAGACCCGATATCTATGGAAAATTCACACCGTAGAGGAAAAGATAAGTAACAAATCAACGAACGATAATAAACGTGAGGTAATACGCTGGTACAGAGAATGGCTGGCGGTGTGAGAGAGAGGGACAAACTGTAGCTTACTGTCAATTGTGAACATAAATTATTACCTGGCCCCTAACCTACAGTATGATATTTTTAAGTTAACTTCAGAACTTTAAACGGTTGTGGTAAAAGAAATTTAGTTTCGATAAAACACACACACAGCACACATAAAAAACATATCTCACAGTCACACATCAAAAGCCATCCATTTCTCTTACACAAATTTATCTCTCTTTTATTTCTCACAAACTCAAAAAAACACTTCATAACACATTTTATCTCAAGTAACCATCCATATCCAAACTAAACCAAACTCACAATAAAACATCAAAAGAAAACCCGTTTGTCTCGTGTTCCATTCATCAAGTATAATTATGGTTTTTTCTTAAAGGTTGGTTTCCACTTCAGTTTGAATGAGTTATTTGAGTTACAACTTATAATCGTCTCAACATGTAAACTCAACTTTAAACATCTCTATATCCAAGTTCAGATTTTTCTCTTTTTTTCAAATTTCCTTTTTCTTTTAATCTTTTGAAGTTTTTTCTATTTGGTTTATATGAAAAAACCATTTCCTTAAAACATGAAATTTTGACATCGCATTAAAAACTCGTATAAACAGTAGATAAAAACCAGTGTGTGCCCACTTAACTCATCATAACTCGAAAATAGAAACCAAGCCACTTAAGAAAAGGTAATTTCGGTTCTCTTTGAAATTTAATCTGTCTAAACTTGTCTGATTTGATATGACATCGTATTGCACGATATATACAAATGTATATATACCTCGCATCATAAAATAATATGAACCTAATAAAACGTAACGCAAGAATTCAGTGAACTATGTAACTATGCCCCCCCCCTGGGCAGGGGGAGGGGATACTTGGGCAAAAACTGATGCCTGAGAAAATGTCTGGGTAAATGTGCGGACCTTAAGGGTCGGTTTTTCAAGCTTCCCGAGTCTCTCTAAGGGTTGCAAAAATAAAAAAGAGTAAAAAAAAACGAACCATAAAGGGTCGAAAATCTGAGGGTAAATTTGGAGTTAAGTCGAAAATCGAGGGTAATTTTCGCAACTTAATGCAAAAATTTGGAGAAAGAAAGTCCTTACTCCGTGACACGGACACGGGGACAGGCCTCATCTTTTTTAAGTTCGAAAATCTTTATTTATGGTTGCCACGCCCAGTGGAACCACTTACTTTGATCAGATGGAATTAACTTTTGAGGTATTAGATAATCCTGATGAAGAACCTACGACTCAAAATAATAAAGGGCCGTCCTTTAAATACAGGAAAGACATCAAAAATAGATATATAGATAGAGATAGGCCCTTCCCATGGGGGAATGGGTTCTACTCCTTTCGAAGCAGGAATTCCTCTTTTTCAAGTGGGAAGCATAGGGCTCTCCAGACATCGCTGGCCCTGTGCGCACCCTCGACTCCAGGGCCCAAATGCGATCCGCGCCTTCTCTGGCAGTCAAAAACTAAGTAACTCAAAATTTATAGAGCTTTTCATAAACATGGTTTTATGGTGTTATTGTCCAACCTCGTACCCAGGGTGATACGCTTTCTGACGCATTAGATGTGACGCTTAGGCAGGCTTCCATTGCTAGATAGCCTATTTGCATCTCATCATTTTCCCGCGCACCCGCTAACCGTTTGCCCTCTGGAATCGAGGTTGGTTATTGTCAGTCCTTCTCTTGGAATCTGAAATTTATCTGGATCTATTCTATTTAACTACGTTGGTCGGTAAAGCCTGATGGTGTGATCGGAGGCTTTGTATGGCGTGATGGCGTGATGGCGTGATGGCGTGATCTTAAATACCCATACCTTTTTTTCGCCTAAACTTTGTATCTAACGCGCCTCTCTCTGAGTAAGAAGTAACCATCATCCAAACCGCGCCGTGGGTTTTACTAGTCTATGACGTCACACTCCTTAGCGCGGGAATAAAGTAGCGGGAACAGCCGGGAAAACGAAAGTGAACTTTTCGTTGGATGTGTGTGTTGCCTGGCCTGGGGCATGGATGGATTGGAATGCTCCGGTTGTTGTTGATCCAGAGCCAAAAGTGTTCCCCAGAAGTGAAGTGGAAGTGGAAGGTTCGAAGGTTCATCTGAAAGTGAAAGAAGTACCGTCAACAGGTGATACATTGCATTACTCTGCCATACTTTTCACTTGTCTTATTTTCTTTGTTTTCCCTATAAAATTCTGGTCATATTAGATTGAAAGATTGAATCTGTGTAAATCAATTTACAAAATCAAAACATAACAAAAATCTGTAGATACCATCAGATTTACTTTAGGAAAGTGATTCAAAACTTCACGAACACTAGTAGTAAGAGTGTTGTTTGTTCCTTTTTTATTTATCCGAAGTGAAAAGTGAAAGTAATTTTGTTATAATAGTACACACTTTTGTTTTTAAAATGTACATAAAGTATATTTTTTCAGTAAAATGCACAGTGAAAAGTATGGCGGCGTATCTTATTTTTGAAAGTTAGAACTGGCCACCCACTCAAGTTCTTTAAATCTTTGGGAAGGGAGTTTTAAAAGGATTGGTCCATGAGTTGAAAGAAAGTTGTAACAGATTTTTTGCAGGTAGGGTACCTTTGTTTTTACTAGTTTGTTCACGAAGCACAGCCTGCTAAGCTGCGTGCCAAGTCACGACCCACTGTGTTGTATGTGTGGCCCAAACATTTTCAGTCCTTGCGCTGAATTATAGATTGGAAAGTTATCTTTCAAGTTATTTTAGATAACAGCTTGTTTATCCTACGTCTTACTCTAAGGACCCAAATAATAAGGATGGGGTCTAAATAAACTGGGGGGGGGGGGGGGTAGTTTAGCAAA
>JAUJPO010066913.1:0-12279 GCA_032270745.1 Tiaropsis multicirrata
ATAACTTACGATTTAAAAAAGATTTTGTAATAGTTCTTTCACAGTTCGAAAGCTTAGGAAAAGAACTTTCAAGTAACAAAACTTTTTGGAAAAAAATGAATTTCAGGGTTATGACATACCTTATCACTTTAATTAAGTTGAAGTTAAATTGAGAAAACCTTTTTGTCTCAAAAGGAGTCACTCATCTTGATATCAAATGACTTGAAATCTTTCCACAATCTTTTTAGTAATTGATTTTCTTCGTGTGTTTTTGGCATATTTTTCAGGGTGAAATTCTACATATGACACGTTTCAATAACCGACCAACACCACGTCTCTTTCGCCAAGGAGGTATCTCCATTCCTTTGATTTCAATGAAATTTTAATTGATTATCTCATACACAATATCCAGAAAAAACCGTATCACTTGAGGATGTCACCAGCCCCCTGGATACCCGTGGTGAAAATTTTGAACCCCCTGGATATCCGTGGTGAAAATTTTGAACCCCTTGGATATCCGTGGTGAAAACTTTGAACCCCCTGGATATCCGTGGTGAAAATTCTTACTCCTTGGATATCCTAGGTTATTCAAAATTCCAAACCCCCCTGGATATATCCTCACTGCACTGTACGGATTTTTCCTGGTAAAGCTAAATTTACCTGTGATATTAAAGCTTCTATTGGGTGAGAAGATGGATCAATTTTGTGGATAGAAATATTATTCCTTATTATTATTCCTTCATTCTAAAATTGAAACTTTTTTTTGCAGAGGGCAGCAATAAAGTCAATGCAATTGATATTAACCCTTGGAAAATGCCTTACATGTTGGTAGGTGAATTAGGTCTTTTGCCAGTCGGCTGATTTTCTGTCATGTCGAATCATAATTATAAACAAAAGATTGATGACTTTCTAAAGTCAAAGGATTTCATCAATACACTAACTTTTTTCAAAGATTGTAATTGCTAAATCCTGATCGATTACATTTAACACGCGGCAACACCCTTTTTTCCCCCATTTTCAGTTAGTAAGGAGAGCCGTCTCCTAGCTGTTTAAATTCGCCACTTTCCTGAAGGTTATGAGTTTTAAGCCCCACACAAGTCACTAAAAAGAGTTGAGGTGCCATCTCTCACGTTAGTAATTATCCCTAGTGACGGCTCTAGCCACAAAGGAACCAATCCAGATATATTTGAAGTGAACTCGGACCTTAAAGACTAAATCCATTCAAAGAATAATTCCATAATGGCGTGCTGTCTTGTGCGTTTTTCTGTTTTCCAAAACTTTCTTGTTAATCTAAGAACCGATAATCCAGAATTAAATATCGCGATAAGATTAACATTTTTTGCAACTAATTGCGAAACCCATTATGTGATTTCTTTCATTTTGTTGTTAGGCTTGCTATGACGATGGTTGTGTTCGTTTATTCCATATAAAAACTGGTAAGTGAAATTCTTCGTTCTAGAACAAGATGTTATATCTACCTTGCTACCCGTACCATTCTGTAGAGAAAAGACCTGTTCGTCGTCGTGATTTTTCTGGTTACTTAACCATCCTAGTTTCTGACTAAAACTCATCGTCATCATTATTATTATCCCATTTCAGAGGATGCATTAATGACATGGGCAAACACAACCAGTGGAGCATCGTTACTTCATGTGCAATGGTCACGAAGTCGTCCTTCTGTTTTCTTCACTATGGATTCTGATTCTGTACTTTATATCTGGTAAGTCATATGATTATTGCTTGAAAATTATGTGTAGTATTACTAGTAAAATCAAGGTACTAGAGACTGGTAGCTTAAAAACGTATACTTGTCAATAGAACCGAACCATCAAAAAGAAATCAATACTTTAAACGCCATTATTGGGTTTAGCAAAATAAGATGTGCAACAATCTTTTTCAATCAGGGATTTTTGAGCAAATAATATTAGAAAGGTTGATTTTGCAATGGTATCAAACTTTTAGTCATTATAACAGTTTATTTATGGTCGAAACGTAAACAAGTAAAAGTAAAAACACTCTACACCTTTTTCACTGTAATTTAAATAACTAAGGGATAAATTACTTTCTTCTTATCTTCAGGAATCTTTTGGAATCAGATGTGGCACCTATTCACCAAATGAAAATCCAAAGAAAAGATAAAAGGTGCCTCTTGTTATTTCTTTGTCTCATATACTTTGGAACTTTGTTTCATTGAGTAGCCTTAGTATAACGGATAATTGCTCAAACCATCTCGATGTATTCTCAAACTAAAAGATCTGTGAATGTTAGCAAAATTGAATGATTTTGATCAATAGCAACAATAAGCTTAATTATCTACTTTAGGCGTACAAACTTTCACGAGCAGAAATTTCGCGAGACCGAAAACTCGCGAAATTTTCAGCTGAAAAATGGCTCAGAAGTGACAAATTCTTGTCAAATTTGATGAACGGTATTATTCAATTGACTTCAAAGATGCTTTTCAGTGCTGAAATTAACATACATACTATTTTATTAAAGGGAGCATAAACTTTCGCGAAAAAGGTGAAAATCGCGAAAGTTTCTGTTCGCGAAAGTTTGTACGTCTGAAGTATTATCCTCAATAAACGAAGTACTACTTTTTCTTCTAATCACATTCTCCGTATACAGAGCTGTCAACTTCACATTGGCAAATGATTATTCAGCACTTGGCAAAGGAAGCCCTGGACGTCCTCCAGAGATGGTATAAAACCCTCTTGTTTTTTGCTTTTGAAATGTTGAATAGGGTTTATGAGAGTTTGATTATTCAATTCAATAGATTTTGATTTTCACAAGTAGCATGGTGACTTTTGGTCAACGTTGGAGAGGTATAAAGGGTCACGAATTTTTAAAGAATCTAAATTGACATTCAGCACCCCCTTGAAAAAACCCTAGCCTGAGAAGGCTTCCTGTTTATCACAGGTTTCATAAAAAAGGCAATAAAATTGCTAAGAAAATTTCGTTAGCTTCTTTTTTAAAATACTATACGTATTAATGAATCAACAGATCCTGTACTAATGTACTTCCCAGCTTCCTCAAAGGTAGCGCATCGAGTGAGAATTTAACCCACGAACTCTCGCTTGCCGGGCAATTGCTCTCTCAGCTGTACTATATGTTTATTATTTTCTTTGTGTCTACCCAGGCCTTGGTCTTTGGTGACGGTTCATTGGAAATACATCGTTTGACCAAGAAACTTTTTACAATGCAACCAGATGAGCTGGATTCAATGGATTCATTCTTAGCAAATATCACTTGATGGAACAGGAGAAGAAGAGAATTTGGAAGATTGGAAAATAAAATTTCCAGCGATGCGAAAAAGCGTCGTCCTAAACGATTGCTTTTATCCTGGATTACCTTTGAAAGATCATTTTATTCAGCAATCTTCTATTCAACTGAGTATCAACAAAATTAGTTATAAAATATAACTTAAAATTGAAGCCTGTTTTAATGTTTAGAATGAGATCCCTCCACTGATTTTAAAGAGCTATTCGGAGAGTTTTTGTAAAAATGAAGGTAGAACTGCACCAAGTTTTTTTAGTGTTTGTATATAAACCAAATATAGGGCATTATAAATTGATTTTTTATTTATTGTCAAAAAATTATTCCCAAAATGCAAAAAGTAGAGAGAAAGACGTGTATAATTTAGTGTTTATGTAAAAAAATTGTAAATAAATGATATTGTCAATGATGAATCAAAGTAACTATTGTTCTAATGTCAGTTCAAGGTGCTTTTTCGTTCTGTTAGTAGAAGTGGCATATCATTTCGTTTCTTTGATTAAAAGAGTAGACAAGATTGAATATTTTCCATCTAGGCGAATAGATGTCTCAGGAGGTGTTACCATCAAGGTCACCAATGGTAATAAGTTTTTATATGATTATTTGATCAGTCCCTCTAAGGGTTGAGAGAAAAAAGAAAAAAGGTTTTCTTATGCAAGGGCCAATATGGCGTTCATCCTCCCATGGCCGCCTATAAACTAATTTTAAGGATTGTTTTCTGTGTCGTGTGTTATTATCATGTAGACTTCTTCTAATTCTCTATCATGTCAACGAATTAAAGGCTCTTATAGTTTACATTGAAAGAAGAAATTTTTAACATTGAGCGAATTGTGTTGACTTATATTTAGATATCCCAAGTAAAAAAATAATAAAAGCGAAAAAAATATAAAAAATGATGAGCAACAAAGATCATGGTAGACGTCAAAAGATTGATTCGTACTTTCATCAATATGTCAACCAAGAACATACTCCTTGAAAGGCTGCAGGCCAGCATCCACAATCACTCCATCCGTTGAAGTCCTAAGGTATGATTTTAACCTTATGTTCTAATGATAGCTTTTTTTAATCGTATCCTAAAATATTGTGTCATTCTTTTTTATGATTTAGAAAAGATTTCAATAATTTTAACTAACCAAGAGCCCTGAATATTGATTCTTAGCTTTGGCCCCAGCAAACGTACAACGGTAGAACAAAGTTCAGTGCCTGCTGGCGTACAACTTGGTCATCAGAACATCACGATATTCTTATAACAACCGATAAATCGTAGCTTAGCAACCAAGCAATTGCTTAGCAAAAGAGCTATCTTTGGATGGAATTTTAAAATCTTTAATCCTCATACATAATCTTTCTTTGAAATTGCTCGTTTACTTCATACTGCTTAACTTAATCCTTGGTAATTATCATCAATAAAAGAAAAAATAACTCAACAAAACACGTAGGTTTTTTTATATAAAAAAAAGCTGAATTTCGAGACGTGTTCACGCCGATCAGAAATTCTAGAATGAATCAGTTGAATAAATTTTACTTTATTTCATTTTATTTTGCTTAGTAGTAAAGTTTAACCTTAACTGTCCTAAATTTTCGAAAAGAAGAAATACAGCAAACTTTTGGTCGAATTTCAGTTTTACAGTGGTATGAGACGGCTATTAGAACAGGAAAAAAGTCTTTTTCCTTAACTGATAGGAGTTCGAACACCACGAGTTCGACTACAGCTATTTCGTCAAATCTCATGATTAAAAAAGGGCGAAGCTATGCCGTCATTCATAGCGTTATAGTATAGTTATTATAGGGTTGATAAAAAGAGCTTATCAATACCGGAACATACCACATACACCTACGTTAATGCGTGCAATCAATCAATGAAAGGAAATATTTGATTAGATGTTTTTAGACTGTCGTCATGGCTTCCATGTTGTCTTAAATTTATTATTCCTTCTATCACATAAGCTACGGATACCCCCAAAAGTATTATATACCACATTTCTTATTTTCACTTATCTATTTGTTTCACAGCAGGCACGGAACGTTGTTTTAACGTCCAAACGCCGTTGTTTCAACGTCATAACGTCGTAACGTCACAACGTTGTGTGTCTAATAGGTTATTCCTCTATCACATAAGCTACAGGATACCCCCAAAAGTATTATATACCATGTTTAAATACTCATAATGATCGGTATCTAAATAACCTAGGTCAAATGACATATAAATTTAAGAAAGAGCAGTAAAAAAATTTGCACCAAAAAATGCAATATCTAAAAATCTACCATAACTTCTTACTTCAACACATCAGTCAATTTTCAATACAGTGCAGAGTATTGCACCATAAAATGCAATACAGTATTTCTCCACTTCCTCAATTCAACAAAGCAAACGTTATAATAAGCCGTGAGAATTTTCTAGTAGACAATGCGGGGGTAGCCACCATTTCAATCATAACTAACTGTTTCTTTTATTAGAACATAGGATATAGTTATAAGAAAATGCCAAGGCTGAAATTAAGAAAACAATTCTTTTTCAACTGCAAGAAAGGTGGCTTTTTCACGCTTTAATATGATGTGTTATTTCCGGTTCTCTCGAGACAATGCATTTCCTTTGCCATTTGGGTTCATATATTAAGAACACGAATAAAGAACCCCTGAGGCCGAAAATGTTTGGAAAATTAAGAAAATACAACCACAACCGAAATTCTTATAAAAAACGTGTAATGGTGATCACTAATCAATGACTAGCAGCTAAAAGAAAGAAAAAGACTTGATGTTTATACATATTACAAAATTTATATAACCCTATCCACACGCAGCAAGTACATAGCAGCTATACAATTTATGGGTGACCACCATTGCAAAAATGTAAAAGAAGTGCTAAGCCTTTAAAAAAAGAATATTGAGAGAGGTAACTACAATTCATTTGCATTAAGGATTGTAATAACTTTTGGCAATTGATGTACACTGGATTTTCAAAATTATTTCTCAATACTGCAGGGTATTTCATTTTTTGCCTTTATAAAAACAATTTTATAAGAACAATAAAGCTGAGAAATAGCAATAAATAAGAACAATCGAGGCTGATCCCAGATTTCATGGTTTTTATAAAAAAGTGTACACCATTCATCATTTGAGAAGATCTTTTGATTTGAAAATATTTAATGAGCTGCAGGAGCTCATAGTGTCCACCATTGGTTACTGGCTTCAGACTAATGACGCGATAATTAGAAATTCTATTTTGATCGATCATTATTTTTAATCCATATTAGTGGTAATAAAAAGCATTATTATAGATATTAAAGTACTCGCTCGTCTCTTTATAATTCAGCTAAGAGGAGAGTGGCCACCATTTTCACCGAAATTCCTAAGCCAACAATTTAATTGTAAATCAGTTTTGATTTAATCAGTTAATGCTATTGTGATGTACTTCTAATAAATTAATAACCTATTGAGTCGAGAGCTCCTGAGGTTACAATAAACAATTAGAACTTGATGAGAACTTTTCATTGTTTTGATTTGTCCAAACTGAACTAGCAGGTGTCTCATAAGAATGCGGGGGCGTACGAGGAGGTTTTCTCACCGAAATACCGACAATTTTTCGTCAAAATACCGAAATACCGCCACTGACAATAAACTTTATTAATTTGATCATAATTTTTTTAATGATACTTTGAACCACTTGGATCTGCCACACTAGGCTTCCAAGCTCAAAAATGTCTTTTTCTCTACCTCTGTGGAATCAATATATTTTTATGGCCCCACTGGAAGAACTTTACCATATGCCAAAGTGGGCTTGAAAGATTTTGATACCTAGAGAGACAGATGTTTGTTGTCTTTGTGTAATAAGATTAAGCAAAAAAAAAACTCGATGTAGGACTTTATTTTTAACGAATGATTGTTGGAACTGGCTCGAGATTTTAATTACAGTGCATAAAAAATTTAAATCAGGCCCAAGCATTGTTGGGACTGACGAGCAAAGGAAATTTTGAAAATTAAGACCTCTACATTGGGTGAAATGAACTTAAATAAAAAGAAAAGAACGGCGTCGTTTCGTAATATTATAGACAAGATTCTTTTTAAAATCAAGTTGGGGAAGCCAAAGGTCGGAATGTTTCGATTTTTGTTATTCTTTTACAAAATAATAAAATGAGCGAATAGAAAAGGAAAATATAAAAGGGCTTAGCAATATAGCATTAAGGAGGCACCGTCTGGTGGGGCAAACGAACTCAGGAAATTCTTAAAATCGGACCCCCTCAAGTTTGGCTAAAATAGTATTGAAACAGACAACATTGCAAGATTATATCACTATGCCAAATACATGGTGCCCACACTTTTTCAATAAAAAAAATCCAGCCTTTTTGATATTATTTCCAGCCATTTTAGACTGATAAGGGCACATTTGCCCAGTCCTAAGACTGCTGAAACATGCTTACCAATAGAAAGACTTATTTCAGGGAGGACCCACATAGGCTGGGTCCGACAAGAAAAATTTGAAAAATATATATTCTTATTAGCTAAAAGCCTTCAGATTTAAAACATTTTGATAAAATAACTCTCTGACTTTTTTAGGACTCTTTCAAACAATAGCACAGGTTCCGGGTCAAAAGTGTCATTTCAGGATCCACCTTTCAAGAGTATGTGAAGAAAATTCAAGAAAAATATCTTAAGTTTTCAATAAGTGATCGCTTGTAGAAATAAGGGCTATGAAAATAGCCAAAATAATTATTTCTGTCCGACAAGTTTATAATAAGGTTAAGGTTAGGTTTCTCTTTACTTTGAGGATCCACCATGGTTGGATCCGACAAGAAAGTTTTTCGAAATTGATACTCTCAGAATGCTTATGAGAGTTATGAAAATCTATAATCAAATGATTCAAATTTTTCTTCTTGTCAAATACCGTTTTACCGACAGTATTTGTTAAAGTTACCGTCTCACCGACTATTAAAGGCTGTTTTTACCGTCACCGCGAGGTTCTTGGAATACCGTCATACCGACGTTATTTTTCTAAAATACCGTAATACTGACACCAAAAAACGCCAAATACCGAATACCGTCAAATTACGTCAGAATAAAAACCCAAATCACAACATCACACAAACTGCTGGGGGTGGGGGGCTTTTGTATTTATATTCCAGTTTTGTGAGTTTTAGACTGGGTATGGAATTCTGCATGAAAATAAATACTCGGGCCATTTAGGGCATGAAGCGAATTTATCATAAACAATGCACAACAATTATAGGGAAACAGGGAAAAACTGTGCAAAAGCAAAAAGAAAAACGTAATAATATTGTGACATCACAACTATGCCGTCATAAAATTAAAAAAGGCATCAAATCAAGCTGAAATTTTTACCATTACTTATTAAAGTAGAGATTCCAATTGATTCTATTGACAGAATCTTTTTCAAATCCAACATTAAAGGGATAAATTTGTTGTTCTCTTTCTTGGTAGTTTTAATAACAACTTGTGACTTGTGACACAGATAAGAATCTCTTAATTAGGAGACATTAATTAGTGCGGCATAGAGGAGGTGGTATGGCAGAATCCCAGAACAAAGGATTTTGAGTGATAAGTTTTAGGTAAGGCCAACCCTAAAAAAATGTTTGTTTCCGCGTTACCGGCCGGGTGAGAAATTTTTTTAGGTCACCCGGCCGCAAGAAAAAATTAACTTTAGAATGGGTGTGAGAATTTCTGAAATTTTAAAAAAGCAAACAAACAAACATCTTTAACAAACTAAATTATAGTTTTTGAACATCACATCTTAGAAAAAATGTAAAAAAAAGATTTTTTCCGGCCTCCCGCATGAGATTTTTTTCCTCACCCGGTAACGCGGAAACGAAGAATTTTTTAGAGTTGGCCTTATTATAGTCTTTTTTATGTGTTACCAAGACCAACCGCAAAAATAAATTCCGGCAAAAACTTCAGATTGAACGAACCGTGATTAAATTAATTCCCGCAAAACGTGATTTTTCCGATTTTTTTTCAGACCTAAAAAAATAGTTCCCGCGAAAATTAGTTCTTTAAGGTAGAAATAACAACTTACATCTGGGTCCTCTGGATCCTCGTAGATCTTGAAAATAGAATTAGTAAATTTGAAATAAAGTATATAATATCATAGCATAGCTATTTAGAGAGGATAAAACGTATGGTTTCTTGAATGAAGTGTTTACTCTATAAAATCATTGGCAACCGCAATTTTGCGACATTTTTTTCAAAAGTGAAAACGAAAAGGTTACCAGTTACCAGTTATCAACATATCAAAATTTCAAATAAATTTCAATTTTCTTCAAATTAAGATTTTGCAAAAAACCTGCTATGTCACACTTTCTACTTTTCACCATTATCTTCAGTGTTACTTTTCCTCCTCCAATATTACTTACCCCAACAAGTACTGCCTTCAGCTGAATTGAAAGAGAAATGAGAAAGACTTAGGATTTACCAATATAATGTATTATCATAATTGTCAGATAAATGATGATGAGTTTTTCAAAATATAAATTAAAAAGGAGACTTACATATTTCTTCTCTAAGGCATCAAAGCATCCTCTTATCCTACAATGAAAAAATACCAAGAAATTTGAACAAGTGTCTCCTAAAGACCAAAATCTTCAATTTTGAAAGAAATTTTTTTTAAACTAATCATTACAATCAAATACCAAATACTTCTCGGAAAGTACCTTAAGTGGGTCAAAACTTACCATTGAATTACCCTGCAAGCCTCAGGACAATTATTATCATCTCGTAAAATCTTCAGATTTACATCTAAAAAAAATTGCTTTTAAAATAAAATGACTCCAAAGAATTATTTTTAAAGAGACAACCTCATTCAATCATTAACTCAATTTAAAAAGGTTTAACTTGAAGAACAACATAATGCAGAATACCTTACATATAATTTAAAAAATAAATGTTTTTACCTTCTAAACATCTATCTCCAAATGCATTTTCAGGAAATAAAGCCCTAAAAGAAAATCGTTTACAACTATGAAAGAAAACTTGACATTTATCACTGGTGATACTGTACTAAAGGCTATTCTGAAAAACTTTAAACAATTTCATCTTTTCACTGGTAACATATTTGAAATATCTATTCTGGTCTATTAAAACCATAAAAATACAAAAAAAAGATTAAACTAGATAATAAATTCAGCACTTCAAGACTTTTACCTAAGATAACTGATACTTGACACCTAAAAAATAAATAAATTAAAAAATACTTCAAAACTTTTAATGATTTTAAGAGTTTTCAACAATTACAGTATCTGGTAAACTCTTATATAAAATCTAATCACAAACTATACATATTACTTTTTTTAAAGAAACTTCAGCGCAAATAATATTCTGCAAAAAAATACTCAATAGGCTCACTGAGAAAGTACATTATTGAGAAAAATGCTTTTCCACAATTTGAAAAAATTTATGATCCTAAACTTTTTATACATAGCAAATTATTGATAAATTCATTGTTTCAGAATGATAACTAGAATTAAAGATATCTACTTACTGCAACAGCAAGCAGCTTTTTGACAAACAAAGTTGATTGAGTTTCTAGAGAGATCGATATTTGAAAGTAATTTTTTTATTTCAATAAATATGCAAAAGTAGTACTTCAAAAGAAGAATTTGAGGTTTTAACAGTGTAAGTGTTGGTTTACTTTATTGGGATTAATAATTGCAAGGATTTTGCCGATTTTGGCCCAATATGTGAAATATGTCCCTGCAAAAATCTGTAACGAGGCCACCCACAAAAATAAATCCTTGAATTTTTTTTTTGATAATGATCAGCAAATTTGGCTCCTTTTTTTGAAAAAGCTATTCACAAGCATATTATTTTTCAAAAATAGATTTAAAATTGGCTCTTCTGCCAGAATAAATCTCTGCAAAATATTTTTAAGAAACTCATCCGCAAAAATTAGTTCTCAAAAAATGCTCAAATTAAATGATTGGATTGAAGTATGAAATATAAATTTTTGCAAACTTTCTTACCAGTTACTTGCTCATTTGGAAAGATTGAAGACCACTAAAAACCCAAATAAAAGAAAAAAATTCAGTTCTAATTATAATTTTATTGCTAAAGTCTCTCCAAAATTATTGGCAGAAGTGATAATTAAAAAAACATATTAGAATGGATAAAATGATGGATGGATGAAATGTTTAGAGGTGGGTGATAATTCAAGTTGCTAAAAATCAATTTTTTATAACTTCAGAAAATCTTTTTCTTACCTGTCCTTGCTTTGTTTGTGATCGAACTTGTTGTGTAGTTGCCATTTCTTATTATTTGTTAATTCTGTTATTCTGGTGTTACGTTATTTCTATAGAGAATAATCATAGAGTGAAAATTAAATTACTTGTTTTGGAAACTGATTGGGTTAAAAATTGTCTTTTAATATATTTTTATCTAAAGATCTACCTTATTACAATTAAATAACTACTCATGTTATTAACACAAATGGTTTGCCTCGCGTTAAATACAACCGCGTAAATTAAATACTCACATACATTTATCCTACGTTAATTACTGATCGTGTTAAAAAAACCTTCATTAATTTCATCCCGACTTAATTTTACAAAATGACAATACAATTTTTGTACCAAAGTTAAACTTTTGGTAACAGCTCCTGAAATATAAATGCTTTTATGACTTTTTCTAACTTATAGGAGCATACCCCCTAAAAATTACACCTTGAGCATGTCAATTTTAACAAGCAGGTGTCATGAAAAATGACACTTTTTTACATACTTTAACTTTTAATGTCATATTTATCATTTAAATCTTAATTATATTATAAATGGGTTATTCCCTTTCCAGAGGGTTTTCACCCCATTTTTTCCAAGCAGTATTTAGTACTTTCAAAAAATTTCCAAGGGGATTTATGAGGATTTCCAGGGGTCAATAACACTCCATATAGTTTTTTCAGCCTCTTGCTTGGGCCGATGGAATTGACATACCAGTTTAGCGTCACCCGCCTGCATGTCTTAGAGGTACCCGCATGAAAATTTCATTATTTTTAAAAAATTCCATTATTTGCTTTTTTGGAGTTTACTC
>JAUJPO010066924.1:0-12278 GCA_032270745.1 Tiaropsis multicirrata
TGGCTAATTTCTAGTCTAGCTAATTTCATCATGAATATTCTTATAAAGTATATTCTTATAAAAAGAAAAGCGTGTATTATACCAAAAGACAGAAGTTTCAAAAAAACATCTCGGGAACAAAGGCGTATTGATGTTAAGGATAGGTATTTCCAACCTTCCAAAGTCTTTTACGTGTGTGTCAATTTTTTGTAAAAATGAGGTAAGTAAGTAAAAAAGACCACGGGTTTTTTTTTTGGATCCACGGTTTTTTTTTTCGGACCCACGGGGGCACGAACCCACGAGGGCACGGGACCCACGTAAATAATCACACTCCTGAAATCAGATAGTGCATTTAAAGAGCCTCAACTAAACACAATTAAAAAACCTCGAACAAAGAATTTATATTTCCAGTAAACATAAAACGTCATTTTGATGTTCAAACAACGTCTTTCAACTTAAAAAAACTTCCTATGGCAACTTCGTTCCCAGGGTTCATTGCGCGCCTTTTGACGTTTTTGATATGGTTTTTGTGTTTTCCGGGTTAAAGAAAAGATTTCTATATTAAAGTGAACTTTGCTTACGCGAGAGCCATACAATTTCACTTCGCTGGTCAATACTTTCACAGATAATGATGTTGATAAAACACTGGTGAATATAGCAACTATAATCAATCCAGTCAAAATCCAAAAGACAGCAAACAAGCGACCTGGTACAGACACTGGAGCAATATCACCATATCTTAAAAGAAAAAATCTTATTGTTCTCCTACCTAGCAATTTTTGACATAATTCATTAGTATTAGCAGTGCATCTTTTATGTAAACAAATATCTGAGTATCACGAGGAGCGAATGAATGAATGAATGGACGAAGAAAGAAACGGACAAACGGATGAATGGGAATCGGTATCCCCACTGTTAAGGATATGGGATATCCAGGGAGAGGGTTTGAAAATTAAAAATCACGGATATCAAGGGGTAAGAATTTGAAGACTAATGATATTCAGGGGGTAAGAAATTGAAGACCAAGGATATTCAAGGTGGTTCAAAACTTTCAACACTAATATCCAGGGGCTGGTTTTAAAGAAAAATCGACATCCTTAACAAGGAGAACAGCTATTTTCTGGAAAAGCGCAATGGACGAACGAATGAATGAGACATACCCGACAGTTGTCATACTAATGATAGCCCACCAAAAACCTTCCACAATACCAGCCGAAAACATTCGTGGAAATTGCTCTTCATTCCAATACGTCTCCTATGAATTAAAAAAAAAAGAAAACTGCCTAATTTTAAACAAATATACGACAAGGGAAAATAGGATAGACCGAAAATTATTTAGTCGAGCTTTGATCTTTTGATGATATTCGAATGTGTTTTTTATCTTCTCTTGTTCTCTTCTAAAATGTTTTTGCTTTTCTCTCTCATTTCATGAAAATAATCAAAACATTCGAAACTAATCAATTTCTTTTCTCTCTCTCTCTCTCTTCACCGTAGATGTTTAAAAGAGAAAACAAAACAAGAAACAATAGCGCATTTTCTTTTTTGACTCTGAAAGGAGTGTAGAAGCATAAAATCACTATTGAGGCATATTGTACAAACAGGACCTAGGACCCTAGGACCCAAAAGGCAGGACCCTAGAATTTGTAAACACAGGACCCTAAAAGTAGAACCCTAAATTTGTAAAAACAGGACGGTATATTGTTTAACCGAGACGTACCCCGAGTCCCCTAAAGTGGGATCGTCAAAATGTTATTTCGGCAGGTAGAAAATGGTCATTCGGCCGTTATTCTCAGACGAATTGTGAGCGGTGAAATTAAAATACCGGGAAATTTTTGGCAAAAGACTTGCGAAATTTCGAGCGATTACTTCGAAAAATACACAAAGAAAACAAGGAAATACACTTTTTCTTTTGGATACCGTGAAATTAAAATGCCGCGAAATTTTCATTCAATAAAGTAAGTGAAGTTACGCTAAGCGAGTTGTAATAAACCATTATCCAGCAAAATCTACCCAATCAAAGCAACTTAGATTGGTCGAGACAACGGTCGCGGCTCACCGCTATCCACCGGCCTCCTTCGATTTACCTCGCTTAAATAACGTTGCTAATATTAAAGATAATTTAATAAGACGGTTTAATAGGATCCTATTGGCTAAAATGTTGTCTCGGAGTTCTACTGATCTGGCTTTTAAAACAATATTCGATATAAACGAAGCCTCTTACCAGGGCCCATACTAATATTCCAGCCAGGATAGCAAGAATGACACAGCTGATAACAATAGGCCATGCACTGGAGATGGATTTCCATAGAATGTCTTTGTCATGTGATGGTTCTTTGCTTGTGTAGTACAAGATGCTTGGTGCGCTCATGATAGGAAGGTAATAATAGTTCAATCTAATAAAAATGACGTAACATTATATTAGAGCATCATATATTGGCTTAGAAATAAATGAAGCCTCATTCGATTGGTTCAAAATGATTTTACAAAATGTTGCGCGTACCTTTTTTTCAGCTCGGCACTTTTTTCCAAGCACGTACTTTAATAGGATAAGTTTTAGCGGGAGATTAAATTTCGCGGATTCGCTGAAATAATTTCTCGCGAAAATCAGGAAAGGTTCTTCCGAGAAAATAAATGAAAATGGCTTTATCCTTTCACAAACGTTAAAATAATCCATTCTAAGACATTTCAACCACAAAAAAAGGCAAGCGCTGCGTGGCGATGAGTGGAGTGGAGAGCGCCCTTTAGAATGAAATATGTAAATTTTTAGCGTTAAAGAAAATAGATTTAAAAGACTAGATAAAAATTACACCAAAAAACAAAGACGAAATGTCTGGACCGTGTTCAGCGACTTTCTTTGCAAGTGTACGAAGAAATTAGAGTACAAGATGACCCCTAATATTGGCATCCAAAAAATCAACTCACTTATAACGAGTGACGGGGCCTGAATCTCCATTGCTACCTTGCACAGGAAAAAATATATCGACAGTCGAGTTGCTTAGTTGACTGTTCATTATGCTTTCTTCAAGTTGTGAGAATCGATCTTTGGTGTTTGATGCGTCCCAAATGAGCTTTAAAAATATGAAAATTGCGACATAATTGGCTCCTTCCAGAAAAATTAATAGACATATTTTCACCTTGACAAAAATGGTACTAGCCATCGCCGTGTCTGCAATAAAAACATTCTCTGGGAGAGGACAAGCAGACTGAAAAAGCTGAATAAAATACATTAAAAAACATTACTTCAAAAATGATTAACTTTTCTCCTATCAAACATCGTCAAAAGATCCAAGCAGATATGCAGACAAAAATAACAATGTAATTTGGTAATCAAACTTAGTGGGAAAATATGTGAATTACCTTTGGGCTTTTCCTCTACCTCCTTACCAGCCAGTAGCTGACAAAGTCAAAGTGTATAAAACTAGTCCTACCTTAGTGCATTCTGTACAAACTGTTTTGACCATCTTTTGCAAGTATTCTTCAAAAATTCCACCTTTCTGCTTAGTTTTTCCATTCTTCAAAAGAGTGGCTTTGTAATTGGTGTAAGGTGGATAAAACGTCCAGGCTACACGGATTTCTCTTGGGCAAGGACAACTCTCTAAATTGTAAAAACGATACGATAATGTTTAAAGGAAAGGGAGATCACAGAACGTTGTTTGGACGTTGGAAGAATGCTGTGTGTCTGCTGTACATCAAGATGTTTGTTTCAAGATATATAAGAAAAGGATCAAGAGGATATACTTGAAATTTCTTTATGACCAATAGATATGGTACTGAGCTATTAAATTCTAAATAGTACACGGAGAGATGGATTAAAGAACCATGATATACCTTACATTATTTCTACATTATCTTGATCCTGGCAAACCAGATTTAGAAACAAATCAATTTGCTTGCACAAAACTTTTTTTTAAAAATTACTTTAAATTTTGTTCGACCAATAACGCTTTTGACTAAAATTTTGTAACTAACCGATAAGGTATAAGTATGACTTTTCTCATGAGATAAAAGCATACATACTTGTGACATTGACATGCAGGGTATCCGTATCAGTTCCGTATTTCGTTTTCGCGGTACATCGGTATGTTCCGTTGTCTTTCATTTGAATGTTGGTCAAACAAATTGAACCGTTTGATCGTTCAAACTAATAAGAGAAAATGGGTGGTGAAGACAAGAACAAACTAGGTTAAGATTAACGACGGTGGCTAAGTGGTTAGAGTGTTTGCCTTCTGTTCGCAAGGTTGTAGGTTCATCTCCAACCCAGGTCAGACCAACGACTTGACAACTGGTAGTCGCTGCAGTCCTGCTTAGCACTCAGCACCACAAATGGTTTTAAGAGTGGCGCCCTCTCCTCCCTTCGGGTAGATAGCTATCAAAAAAGGAACCTTGGGGTCGCCTTTTACTTAGGCTATGGTCTAGGCTAGGCTACAGTGAAAAAAGGAGCTAAGATAAGCTGTTACGCTACTAAAGAATGATAAACGAATCTTATTCACGATTTGTATGACTTGTGGGTGCTGTCTTGTATATCATGGTTTCAAGGTTTGAATAGGGTTGAAGTACCTTAACAAGCTCTTTTCTGATTGGTTGATATATTCCACTTGACGCATTCCATTGTTCCCAAACGTATGAAGGGTACGGAACAGATTGTTGAGCATTGCATTGTAATTGTATTGTTTGCTTGTCTTCTACCATAACAACTCCGTCTGATGTTCTTTCTTGGAGCAAGTCACCAAGATATGTGATGTTAGGTGGTACTAAAAAAGATCAAAATTGTGTAAGCCTGGCTTTACTGGGTCTGGATTTGTTTTTAATCGACATCAGGTTCTACTCCTGTAATGTTTGGATAACAACGTGAAATTGCGTTATGTTTGGGGGTAAATTTGTGATGTCCAGGTCCTAGTGTTAGTATTGAATGTTCAAGGGGTCAGTCAAATTGACGCTTATAAGGAGGTAAACTATCTTCCGAGAATAAATAGAAAAAGTTTATATCTTCTTCAGATAAGGGTCTAATACAAAGTTTTGGGACTTGGTTGTATAACTAGGTAACCACCGCACTTGCTTCAGTTCATTCTGAATTAGCCATTGGAAGCATATGTCATTCCAGCACTCTCAGGTGTCGAATCAAAAGGGGGAGTGTCGAAATAAATGGGCGGGTTGGAAAATTTCCAAATTTGTAATAAACGGGGGGGGGGGGATTCAATGGGCGGAGGGTGGAATCTCAACTGTTGAAAACACTGAAATAGGACAAAAGTAGGCTAAAAATAGGCTTTCACAGCAAAATAAAAGACTCTGCTTTGGTACTTTAAAAAAATTAATAAACAGGGGCGTGGGGTGGGGCGCCCCTGTTTATTCGGAACCTGAGAGTAAACAAATAACATAAAAATAACTTTGACGTTCGCACAATATTATCTTAAACGTCGCAAAACGTTTAATAGACATCAAAACAACATTTAAAATACTAGTACGTAATTTTTAGCTACTTAGAAGAAATGTAGATGAAACACCTGATCTAACTTACGATGGACACTTGAGGTAAAAGACACATTGAATCCACGGTAATTTTTTATCAGGTCAGATGTGAATTTGACCAAGATTTGTTGGGCGCTTGTTGAGATGAGAAACTTTGGTAAATTACCGCAGTAACCAGAAATTGATCCCAGCTGAATCGAAGGAAATTTTTGTTATAGTAGTATTAGAAATATGTCCGGCTCTTAGCCAGTAGTTCCTATTAGACCAACGTGATTAGATCCGGGGGAGGGGGGGAGGGGGCACTGACCTTATGATCCGACTGGGGAGTACCGCTGAAAAATTGTGAAAAGGGACCTTGAATGGGATTCAAATTCTAGTTGAAAATTTTTTGTTGAAAAGTTGATTTTTGATTTCAATTATAGTGTCTTTGCGACCCTACCAGGGATTCACGAAAGCCAAAAAAGGTATTTTCCTTTTAATGAAAGGTTAGGCCAAGGCCAAGGGAAGCATTTTAGGCATATCTAAGAGTGGGGTGAAATGAGAAAATGTGGATCAAATTTAGAACATCAGAGTTTCGGCCAAAATTTACTGGTTCTTATTAAAAAGTAGCATGGGACTGAGATTGGAAAATGTTTGTGTCTTGGTCAAAGTCTGTTGTAAAAAGATTGTTTCTAAATCCTTTATGTAGAAACCAGGATGACACAGAAGAAACAAAAAGTAAATAAATGATAATGTCCTGGTTTCTACACGGGGACAATTTTCACTCAATTTTCTGTTGCTTCTTGACCAAGTGCTTGACACAAGTAGTATTATTAGAAGCTAGAAGAGACTATTATTTTTGATAAATGAAAGTGAGTGAATTCGGAGACATCAAACACAAATTTAAAGTACTGTTTTGAATACGCCTAGAAAAGTTTCCTCAGTCGCATGAGCCGAGGTCAATTTTCGGCTCCGGCGAGAATCACTGAAAATCCAGTTTTCATACTTTTTCATATAGTAAACCGAAATTTCACACTGGTTTTAGCAGAAAACTGTATACCATTAAAAAACTCTCTAAAGTAGAGATATAATGACTAAAATTTTAAGGGCTCTGACCATAGTGAATTTTCGTAATTGGCTTTGCATTAAATGTTAATTTGTACGTTATATTATAGGCTATTAAAGTAGAGTTGAACCCATGTAATTCGAATTCTCAAGGGACCGAGAATTTCGTTCGAATTACATGAGTTTTCGAATTATAGGAGTTTGATTAAGTTTGATTAAGTCGGACGGGACCGAAGATTTTGTTCGAATTGTATGAGTTTTGAATTATAGGAGTTCGAATTACATGGGTTCAACTGTATATTGTTTTATAAATTTTCTGTTAGCCCAATCATTACTATATCTAAAAATATAAATCGCAACAAAAAGATTTGAAGACTTCTGCGAAGAAGAGTATTTCAACTTTCAGGACCTTATTGTTGGTGTAAAAAAAACATTTTGAATTTTTTTTGGTTTAGATGGCGGGTCTACTTTTTTGTAACAGCTTCTTTGTCTCAAAATCTTGAAAATAGTGGTTTTTCGTTAGTTTTTCACTCATAATTTTCACTCATAATTTTCAGTCATAACTTTTCACGCATTGAATAATAAAAATTTTCCGCAAAAGTCTAAATAACACAACTATTTGTGAGTTATCCGAAGGAAAAAACTCTTTTCCCCATGGAGATTAAGCGTTTTTTTGTAAAATACATGATTAACCTCTTTATCACATCTTTTTAAGGTACATGCTTCATTGATTTCTTAATTACTCATGATAGAATTAATTAAAAAATATTTTGGCCTTTAGCTCATAGATAGACTATTTATGTGGAAATCAAAATAAGTCCACCATACCTGTTCCCAGCCTTGAGAGCCTCGATCGCGATAAATCGCCATAAAATCACTTTTGTAACAACGTGGAAAATCTTCCAATTCAAAGTCATGAAAATTAATGGTGATGTCAGCATTTCTTGGGGCGTGATTGATTATCCACCCACATGTCTTGAGGGGCGCGTAGACCTTTGGATAGTTTGGCGTTGAAAATACGCCATTATTTGTGGCGTTAAAATATTGCAGACAATTGGGTTCTAAATGAAAAAAACATTTCAACTATGAAAGTCTCATAATATTTTGACATGACCTTAACAAACCAGCAAGTACAGAACTAAAATTCGTGGAGAATCAGAAAAAAATGACATTAATTTTTGGAAAATTTAGTGCTGCCCTTAACGTCCAAGCAACGTTGTTTGAACGTCAGAACGTTATTCACACGTAAAGAACATTATACAAAGCCAGAGTTTTTATTCTAGCTACTAGTCGAAAGTGGGTCGTGCCCTCTGACCTTATTAATATATTGGATAGCTAGGGATTAGAGATTGCCGTGAAAAAGTGTGTTCAATTTCGTTGAAAATCTGCCATTTTGTTTTCTGATTTCTTCAGGATTTCCTCCGTTAAAAATGGAAAACAAAATGGCGGGCTCACTGTAAAGCAAATTTATACTCAAAGCAGTAAAAAGCCCAATCACAATAAATACGATTGATAAGCTTACGAATATCTTTCGTTGGGTCCGCATCTTTACTTGCTGATAAACCAACCTGAAAATATTGAAAGAATTGTCTGGTTTCAATGCAAGTTTTATCAACTTCAAGCAACATAAAATAAAATGGAGGTTTTTAGTCCAGAAAAAACTCTGCAGGCCAGATTTGCCCTTAATAACTTTCTCTTGGAACCAAGGAAGCATAATAAAATATTATAGTTCATTGCGTAAACAGAGGTAACTTACGAGATAAAATAGCAAAATAAAGCGAATCATGATACAAGCTAGTAAGCCTTCCTCATAATTTTCCCTATCAGACAAAAAACCCTTCCACCAACAAAAATTGAAATCCCTTAACTTCAAAACAGTCAACGAAACGTTAAGTAATAAAAAAAACTTTTTTCCCCAGTAGACTTGTGTTACTTTGTTCTCTTTTCATCAAAATGGACTTTTTTTTCATTTTCTCACTTTTTAATGGATAACTTGTTTTTTTTTTCTTTTTTACAATAATCACTGAAAATAGAAAGAAAAAATGAAACAGCAATTATATAGAACACTACAGTACAGGGAATAGAAGAGTGTTTCAGAGTGTTCTTTTATATTCCTACCCAACTGAGAACAAGATAAAATAACAAGAAGTAATATATTTAAGATAAGACAAGACATCATAATAGGTAAATATATTGGATTTTATAATCCAATAATTTTAGCTACACTTTCAAGAGCCCCCACCCCGAACGATTTGCATGATTGCGTGAATGGCTTCTTTTTTCACTACGTGAATGTGTGACGTCTTTTCAACTTTAAAGACGTTTTAAAACAACCTTAAAACAACGTCTTGTATCTGCGGGTAAGTTGCGCGAATGCGTGAAACTAGGTTGCTTGTGTGAATGCGTGAGTTTTTTTGCGTGAATTTCTTTCAGGATTCAAGAAAAGTTAAAATTCAAAGTAAAGAAGATACCAAACGCAAAATTTACTACTCGTTTTTATTATTCTAAATATCGCAAACAATAAAATAAAAAATAATATAAAATTGTCAAATAAAACTAATCATAATGGGTTGTGTTAATTATAGGTATGTATGTTATAGTTAATCATAATTACATTTATTATTATATTATATCATTATATGGAGCTCCAGTAAGTGAAAAATCTAATACTCGTAGTACAATCTCGGACTTAAGGTCTGTAATACAACATACCAACAGACCACTTTCCAAATCATTGAGTTAAGCGGGCAGTTGTACAGTGTTTTGGTGATTTTATACGATCTTTATTCTTGTCCGCCGTTGTACTAGACTATAAAATTAATGATCTAATCATTAGAAGAATTTGTATTTGGTACAAATCATAAGATAATCTAGGTGGAAAAAATAAATTTTTTAGAAGAACAAAATAATGAGCTTTTTCAATAATTAACCAACGATGCGAACATTCTAATCTAGATTCGAAAATATTCTAGCTAATACTTGTTTCCATGGTTCCCGGAAAAACAAAATGGTTTTTTTCTTTATCAAGATTTTAATCATAACGTTGGGTTCTCTATCTGATACTCATATTACTGTAAAATATAACTAGCATAAATTATTTTTCAAAAAGTCATAAAAAGAATTGTAATAATGTTATTACATTACAGCCTATCTACATCTAAAACGGCCAATACATTATTACCTTAATAAAATTCTGGTTAGCTAAACATCCATTTAACATCCATCTAGCATTCCAAGATTCAGGGAACACAAGAACAGGATAAAATGCACGGATTGGATTCATTTTGCAGCTTCTTCCCTCTTTTCGTCTTGCAAATCCATGTGTCTTTTAGCACTTTCTAAAGTATTCTTCATCAACATGCACACTGTCATTGGTCCAACACCTAAGAAAAAAATATAAAAAATATTTGCTTAGCCATTTTGTATCTGTTAGTGAACCTCGTGACTACAATCATATAAACAATTCATCAATTTGTGACCACGTCGTTCTAAAAACGTCGTACAAAAGTCTCTAAAAATCGCTTGAATAAAAGAGCCAAAATTTTGTCTCGATGCTTCGTTCTCCAAACTCGTTTAAGAGACTTTACTACGGAAAACTTGGCTGGTCTCAAATTGGTAGGTCCACAACCTCAAATTACCAAACTACCGATCTATTCATAATACTCTCTATGTTACATATTTTTCCTTTTACAAGCATATCCAGACCCATATTGAACCTTTCAGAACAATAGATGCCGTATTTCCTCTATTTAGCACCGCCCTATAATAAGCGCCGCACCTCTGAAAGCGGCGCTTTTTAGAAAGAAATTAAAAAAACAGACCAGTATGTGTTTTATTTGAATTCTATAGTTTTTTGTTACTGAATTCTTCCACATCTAATTCTAAATACGTCGAGAACTTAAGTGTGGTATGTTTTGTGGGAAACCTACATAATTTTGAGAAAAATGCTTGTTTCTTTGATTTCTCAGGCAAATTAAAAATTTGAAAAGAGCGCCGCCCTCTAATGAGCGCCGCACCTAAAATCTCAAAAATTTAAAGAGCGCCGCGGCGCTTATTTGAGGAAATACGGAAGCCCGGCCATGTATATAAAACGATATGTATATAAAACAGTTTGTTTGAAGAAGTAAAAAAAAGGACAATGTTCAAAAAATGGATATGAATAGTATAAACTTTACGCTTTAGATTCCGAAGGACGCATTTTGGCGTCCTGGAATCGTAGTTTTACCTGACCACAGACTTCGGGCTTTTACTTGAGACCACCTCATTTTAAGGCATATAAAGCAGATGCTTTTAGAAAGAGTATACGAAATGGGTTTTCTAACAGTACCAGTAACATTTTTGTCTTATCTCCCATGCTGCTAGTCTGGACGGTCATTTGAAATTGGCATTTTCTGTTAAAAAATTATGCAAAGTTTAAAAAAAAATACACCCTTAGACTCCAGGGTCAAAGAAAAATATTAGAGTGTACACACCTCCAGGTACGGGTGTTATGTAGGATGCTTTATTCTTTGCTTCTTCATAATCAACATCTCCAACTAGCCTTCGACCACTCTTCCGTGTGCTGTCTGTAAAATGGATGTTAAGATGTTAAGTGGGTATATATAGCCGGGAGTGAGGGAGTCCATATCCCCAGTTTTCTAATTGCGCTTTACCAGGGAGTTTAATTGGGGTGGTGCGCCACACATACTCCCAGTTCCCAGATACTTAGCCCCTAGATAAGATCATCTAATCTATGCTACTCATTCGCTGAATTGGTGGAACCTGCAACCCTTAGATTGCGAGGCGAGTGCTCTACCGACTGAGCTTACCGGCCATCGAATTAATCATTTTTTTGTAAACATAATACAGGACTCAAAACCTCTGTTATACCGGAAATCAATAGCTATAAGTTTCATAGAATTTCCAGCAGTTTTCGAAATGTCCATACACGTCCAAAATCGAAAACCCAGGGTACCAAGGGAGAGTCAAGACGCCTTTAGAGAAACTGTTGAGGATATATATCCAGGGGGTTTGAGATTTTCAATATCCTTGGATTTCCAGAGGGGACAACAATTTAAAAACCAATTGAATCCAGGGGGGTTCGAAGTTTTTTACCAAGGATATCCAGGGGGTTGGTGTTAAGAAAAGCCGATTTCCTTCTTCTAGAGAAGCCCATTTAAGCCGAAAAGGATTGATTTCCATTCTGGTAATAACAACAATTCCAAACACCCTGTATAACCAGACCTTCAATCGGGTTAATCCCGCAGTCGATAACAACTGCTCCTTGTTTAATCCACGAGCCTTGGATCATTTTGGGACGACCACAGGCTGCTACCAACACATCTGCATCACGAACCTAAAACAATAAAACATAAGTTTGCCATACGTCACAAAAGTAAAATACCTTCAGGCGTGGATATACAGAGGTAGGCTATAACCAATTGAGGATAGTGCTGCACTAATTAACATAATGCCGTATATGGGAACTAATTAATCTCCTCAAATGAGACAGCCTCCCTTCTGTATCCGATACTGACCTTAAACTGTGAAATCGGTAGTGAATGTTTTAAAACCAAGCTGTCTGGTTACGCTAACGAAGACAAGTAAAAACAATAAATGACTAAGGTGGCTGTAAGGTAAGTTTGCGACCGCAGTCAAGGCTCCTTTTTCGATAGCTATCTACCCGAAGGTAGGGGAGGGCGCCACTCCTTTCCCTGGATTTCTCCACTTACTCTCGCTCTAATCCCTTAATGCTGAGTGTCAAGCAGGACAGCAGCGAGTACCAGTTTTCAAGTCTTTGGTCTGACCCG
>JAUJPO010066935.1:0-12272 GCA_032270745.1 Tiaropsis multicirrata
CCAAATTCTTTTGATTTTAATGTTTTTGTGATGGACAATTTTGTTTTTGTTGTTGGTGGGATCTTGCTGTTGGGTTGGAGTATGGTTTTAAAAGGTATGTACCAAATAAAATGCATACTTAATAACAGAATCAACCCCTTCTATGTTCCATATTCTGACAGTGGTTGTTGGTGGTGGGATGATGATAAGGGGTAGTATGGTCCCAAAAGGCGTGGTATTTTCGTGGTATAATTTCTTCGTTGTTTGTGCTATCCGAGGGTAAAGTACTCGGAAAAGATTTTTTCGTGATTTTGTGATCTTTTTTAAAGGTGTGTACGAGATATATTTTTAACTCCTCGCTTCATCTCATCGGCTGATACAGTACGATACAGATCTTTAAAAAGTGTTCGTGAATCAAGATTTTATTCTTTTCGTTTATATTAGATCAAACAGATCGAAGAATACATGCAACACAGAAACGTGCCACCGGACATCAAGAAACGAATTTCGAATTATTTCGAACATAAATATCATCAAGGAAGATTTTTTGATGAAAGAGCCATCATGTCTGTCATAGGCAAACCCTTAAGAGAAGTAAGATTTTTGAGTTAAATTTTTTAAATTAAAGCTCCGATTTCAAGCTCGTAAAATTTTTGCGATACTTATTTTTGCGAATGAAGACCGAAAAGAATGTACATTGCGATACTTATTTCTACGAATCTGAAATGCTCACAATGTGTACACATTTTTGCAAAAATGACTTTTTGAAAAGATTTTGTGAAAATATATTTTTATAGAGTATCTATCTATATAGAGTTTTTCTTAAAAAATTGAGAGATAATTTTCGTAAATTTATGTATCTAAATCATTATTTCTCAAATTGTCGAGAAATTCTTTCTATAATATAGCAATTTGTTGCTATAGAGACATTTAAATAACAAACAATCTACCGTATTTCCTCTGATATAAGCGCCACCCTCTTTTAAGCGCCACCCTCCAATAAGCGCCGCACCTATATATATTTTTTCGAAATAAGCGCCGCCCTCTTTTAAGCGCTGCCCTCTAATAAGCGCCGCACGTAGAATCCAATGCAAAGCGGCGCTTATTAGAAAATTAAGGAAAAATAAGGCGGCGCTTATAAGAACATAAAGAAAAATGATAAAAAACATGTTTTTTACTCAAATTCTACTGTCTTCTTGTCAACATATTCTTTTACAACGAGTTCTAAATAGCTAAATTTAGTTTTCTTTTTAATCAATTCGTTGTATAATATTTTTGAATAAAATTCATAAAACGAAAGTTTGCAATTTCGATATAAGCGCCGCCCTCTTTTAAGCGCCACCCTCTAATAAGCGCCGCACCTAAAATAGTCTAGATCTAGACTATTCATTCAACATATAAATCACCACACAACATTATACAAAGAAGCGAAAAAGAAATAATATAATTCCCGGAAGATTACGAATGAATAGTCTAGTAACATTCCTGCTTTTCTCATTTATTATGCATAAAATTTCTTTTTCTTTCTTTTATCTAAAATAACCTTTTGTACATAACATAATGAGGAAGAAAAATGTTTTACTCTTATTCTTTAAAGAAATATCTTTCTTTTGATATAAATATCATGGTTTCCGAGAAAGCCGCGAAGAAAACTTTTGTATCTAAAAATCCGTAATGTTTCCAGACCATTATTCTAATGTTCCGTACGGCTTTTTTATTATACTTTTATTTATTATTTTCTACTGGGTAATAACTAAATAATGGTCTGGAAATCGAGACTACACCTAAAAAGGCAAAAAGATTATAAGCGCCGCGGCGCTTATTTGAGGAAATACGGTATACAAACAATTAATACAAACGCTTTCCTTGATAAAGTAAGCTGTGATGGCCGAGTGGTTAAGGCGTTAGACTTGAAATCTAATGGGTTCTACCCGCGCAGGTTCGAACCCTGCTCGCAGCGATAAACTTATTTTCATCTCATGGGTTTTTTGTCAATAATTTTCATCCCTTTTGGCGAAAGTTTATGTTAAGTTTATACAAATTATACAAAATGTTTTATATTCATAAAAATAGTCTTTCATGTTACAGGCACGGCGGAACCTGGGTCAGGATTCAGCCTCTCCAACCTTTTTACAAATTAAGATATTTTGTTTAACTTGATGCATATTATTGATATGTCACTTTGAGCCTTCTTTTCGTGTTTTTATTTTTGATTCTTTCAACACAATATTATTTTCCGTTTAGCCAATATAAAGGGCCTTTTCTTCCCTCCTCTTATGGAAGCCCCGAATACCAACCGTCGAGGTAGAAAGCTCTTTATCATTCAGCCTCTCCATTTGCAAAAACGTTTCGCCGGAAAATATCATGGTTGAATTTGTCGTTATTCATGTTTTTCTTACCTTGTTGACAGTATCCCATAATTTCACTTTCGCTGAACCGTTAGAACATTGGATGTGTTTTTCGTATGTTCTTTCTGAAAGAGCAAGAAAGATGAATATTATAAAGAGTTGTACAGAAAATGAATTTTACGCAGGCCGGGGTGTTGGAGGGAGGATATAAGCTTTTTTCTCATAATTTATCCCCGAATATTTTATATTCGTAAAGATTGATTTTTCGATAATTCTTAATCGGATGAAAGCACTTGTATATATCGTCATAGATATATGATTTAATTGATCGGATCTATCAGCGTTCTTGGTTTTCCAAATGGGTCTATCAGTACTAAAGTTGTTTTTTCGGGATGTTAGAATATCTACATACTTTCAGATTTGATTGAGATCAAAGCGGTGTTTCATTAATGCTACTTTTTTCGCGAGTTCGTGATTTTTCGGGAAAATCGTGAAAGAAAAATCCGGCGAAAAGTGCTGAATGTCTTCGTTTGCGAATGTTAATTCCCAAAATGTTCTACGGAACACCCCAAAAAAGGCCATAAAGAAGCCGGTGATTTGCCTTTCGTTTCATGGTTTTCTCCATAATGTTCAGACTCTTCGAAGTGTAATTTAAGTCCAAAACCTCCCTTAATTTCTTTTATAACTCACCTAATTTTGGGTCATATTCATGGAGATATCTCCTGGTGACAAAACGAACTGCAAACGCTGAAATTTAAGAAGAATAAAGAGATTTAAAGTTGGTTAGTTCCTACTCCATACCAGAGCATATTTCACCTTTGTCGTTTGTTACTATAATCGAAGCTCTATTACACCATCGGGAATTCGACTTGGTGTCCGCTAATTGGAGCTGTCCGCCTTTTTGAACGTTTGGTAATATAAGCGCTAAATTCGGGGGGAAAGAATCTGTCTGCTAATCAGAGCTGTCTGCCTTTTGGGGTGTCCGCTAATTGGAGCTTCGACTGTATGTTGTTATTGTCTGTTTTACCGATAATTTCTCGTAAAAAGTCTCTGCGGAGGAGTACGTTTTTGTTCTCCTCCGGTGTGTGTTTGCATAGTAATTTGTCGTATTTAATTTTACGGTAGAAATCGGGGGTGTTGTACAAGCCGAGCTAATTTCTCGCTCTCGATTTTTTGACACAAGGCTTGCCATGAAAGGAGAAGGATGAGAAACAAGACCAATATGTTTTTTGATATGTAATTTTGATTACCCGGCAGGCACACAACCTTATTTCAACATTGTTTCAACGTCCGTATGACATTTTGACGTTGCGACAACGTTTTTTTCGATGTTATAACAATGTCACGTACCTACTGGATTGTTTTAAAGCATTCTTCATGTGGTAATTATTAAGGATAAAAGGTACTTGCCTTTAGGGCTAATTGACGTTAAAATTAATTAATGATTTTGTTTTCAAATCTTTTTACGGTGGAGCCTCTTATCATCAATGTAAATCTTGCGCTTATTGCTAATAATAGCGAGGGTTAAGATAAATCGAAGGAGGATTGCAAGCTAGCGACCCGCGACCGTTATCTCGTAATATCTAGGCGTTTTCGTTTGCGAAAAATGTTTGCGAAAATGTCTATTTTGCTGCAGGTCAAATCTCCTTTGCATTCGTCTCCCCATTTGTCTCGATCGCTCAACGAAACGTCGTTAATGAAATGTTGATTATACCCTCGTCTTGTTTTGAGAACTATTTTTTTAATAGTCTTTTTCATTGATTTTGTTATTTCATTTTTAAGTAAAATTTAAGTCCATCAGACTCATTTCATTTTCAGTGGCGGATAAATAAGTTTGGGGAGAGTGTTGTTTTTTGCTCACATTCCATATATGGAAGTCAACACTCTCCGTCAAAGACTTTGCGTACCTTTTTTTATCCGCCTCTGATTTTGACTTTAAAAACAAGTTCAAAAAACAGTTTAAGTTTAACCTGAAAGCGACTTAGCCAAAGATTTGAAATATTGCGTGGGTTTTGTGTTGACTACAACAAGAAATAAATTTTCAAAACTTTTTGACAAGTTGATCTGCTATTTAGTTGACACACCTCATAAAAAAAACATGTCAATTCCTCGCGTTTTTTATGCAACATCACGCGATTTTTATAAGACATCATATAGTTATAATATAGTTTCATTTTTTCGTTCGTGTAGTTTCTCCGTTTATTTGCTCTAACTTCACCCATAATACACTTTGAAAAGCGAAACTCACAATTCGAAGTTAGTTACGAGAATAGTATTTTGCGAATGATGGATAGATTTTTTTTCAGAGGTAATTCAACTGATAGCAGCAACATATTTAGCAGGTTTTAACCTAATCCGCCAAATCCACCAAAATTATTTATATTAAAGCAATTCCAATAGAGTAAAGAACCTGGTCTGAAAATGCGGGCTATTTTCAGAGGACTCTTCCCTCGCCCCGAACCCTCGCCCCGAACCTGGAATCGGGTTTTGATAACGTGACCAAAATAAAAAAGATTTCAACCTTGGTCCGTAAAACAAACCGACTTAAAGGCCAGGTTCTTTACTTAATTGACAAAGCCTCCCGAGGGGAAATAGGTTTGTGTAATAAGGGTGTACATAAGTTAAACATTTTTTTCTGCTAAATACTCTTGCCATAAACATAATTGCGTCAGAGAATGAAATTTTTGTCCATTTTGAGATTGAATCGTCTTACTGTAATAGACCACTTACCGAATTAGAGAAATTTCCAATTTACTAAAATGTCAAATGCACTCATTTTGAGATATGCAAAATAATTATTCGTTTCCCCAAATCATGATTTCCATGATGCTAAAACCTCAAGCCTTTGGGCTTTTGTTTCAAAGTCATTTTAAAATTGTCCTTTAAAATACAAATTCATGTGTAAATGTAGTATCATAAAATCAAATTTGTTTTGCAATTCTAACAGCATAGATCTCTACATATTTGGTTATTGTCTTTCCACCCATGACCCGCCCTCTACATAAGAATTTAGCTCCAGCTCGCCAAATATTGATCGGCTGTTTTGTTTTCTTTACTACATACTACCATAGCTTGTAGCATATTACATACATACTACACATATTACACATAGCACAATAACATAAAACGAATCATTTTTCACCTTCCAGCATATAATATCTCACTACCAAAATATCACTATCACTAACCATTGATTTGATCATCAAACTATTATAACGTCCATCACAACTATTACATCCATATTACATCCAATTACAAAATCCATAATACACATTATCATAATTCCATTATACCACTGTATTAACGGTAAAATTCGCGTTGTTATGCGGAACAACCTTGTTTAATATGTCCTTTAGAAATGCAAATTCACGTGTAAATGTAGTATCAGAAAATCAAATTTGTTTGAAAACGAGGCCAACAATTGCATTTGCATTTCGAGAAAGGTCACTAGAGGTTACTTACCGGTTTTTCCAACTCCAAAATCTCCCAACAAGACAAGGTTGTACTCTGTATCATTCTTAGTGTTATTATTGTTACGGGAGTCAGGTCTGCTCGGAATTTTACTGTTTTGATCAGAATTATACTCTCGCGCCATCATGCTTTCCAAATGTGGAGGCTTCGTTTTCCTTTTGAAACTTGACGACTTTTCGATTTTTGGTGTCGATAATCCTGAGTTCTTTGCCGAAATTTTGTCGTGGTTTTTCTTATTCTGACCCCCGTCTCGATGTCGTATATCATCTTCGAAGAATGCTGGAACTTTTGCGTCAGCCGGGGGTGACATTGTAATTGTTGGCTGTTGTTGTCGTCCTTTCTTACGTTTTTGTTTTTTCTTTTCTTTTGGATTTTCGTATTTGTATTGTTCCGGTTCGGTGGGTGTTTCCGGTGAAGAATTTTCGCCGGTAGACGAGTCGGCTCCGCCTTGATGTCGATTGTTGATGACGTCTTCAATTATAGGTGGAACCTGGGATAAAGGAGAAAGTGGTCTAAAGTCGTATAAGTAATTATTTTTAAATTTGTGGTTTGTATAATTAATTTCGACCACTCACCCAGGAAAGCTTTTTCTTATACACAAATTGTCAAATATTGTGTTAATTTTGTCCGTTGAATGTTAGAGACGAGACTTATACATACACCTTTCTTTAAGACTTCAATTATTTTCACAATTCGTTCATCATTTGAATTTTGTGGGACTTCTTTACATATAATTCATCTTCTAATTTGAGACCAAGTCGTTCTTTAGTACAAAAGTCTCTAAAAATGGCTTGGATAAAAGAGACAAATTTTTTTCTCGATGCTTCGTTCTCCAAAATCGTTTAAGAGACTTTACTACTAAAGCTTGAGTAGTTTGAAATTGGCAAGTCCACAATATTTTATACCTGCCCAACATTATTAAACCAGTTTAAACGCCGTGTTTTACACAGTTGATTCGATTATCATTCCTCCGTCATGATCGCTGCGATTTCGCTAATCTCTTTTTCAACTTTTTGGTCTGAATTTTCAAAACAACTAACAAAAACTCGTCCAAAATTGTCATCATAAGCAAAGAATTTTAGTATATGAAAACTGGCTCACTTCCCAGGAAGACACAAGACGTTTTGTCAACCTTATCAACCGTCTTTACAATGTTTTAACGTTGGAAAGACGTTGAAACAACGTTGGAACAATGTCGTGTGCCTGCTGGGTTACTTAACTTACTGTCAATAAAAATAGTAACTTTGACCAACCAACTCTACTGTAACATTATAACTGAATACTGTGTTATGATTTCCTTACCTTTCAAAAGGTTTATTTTTATATATAATACACCAAATGGCAAATGCTTTTCTTTTAACTCTCACTAATTCCTTGATCTGTTTTAAACCTACTTATGAATAAATCTGTTATCAAACTCCCATCATTTCATATTCTATGAAGTTCTTACATATCTTCATTTTTTTCGTCAGCGGCTCATATTAATTTATTGATTATAATGATTTCTTATTGTCTCTGGCTCTATCTATCGCTTTATCCTATTACCGAACCAAAAGAGTCTATTTTCGGGTCCGACCTCACTCTAAATCTAAGAATTGTTTTTTCTGTGACACGGACCGTCACCTAGGGCAACTAGCGACGCGAGAGGTGTCCTCAATACCGTGACCAAACCAAACCAATTGAAAACCAAACCAAACGAGTTTATTTGCAGGTCCGAATGTAGCTTCAAATCTAAGAATTGGTTCTTTTGTAACCCAGACCTGGGACAAATAGCGACGCGAGAGGTGACCTTTATACCGTCACATGGGCGGAGTAGTGACAACTACCCCCATTTTAAGCCTTTTTGGTCCCAGAACACCAAAATTTCTAATATTTTCACCCCCCCCCCATTTTAGGTAATTTTTTGCCCCCCCCCCTCACATTTTGTGTTTTTATTCTCAGAATGCCAACCCCCCTGCTTATTCAACCCCCCTACAAATAAGCACAAAATAGTACTGAAAGTGTGAGTGTGGCATTAATCAAATGAACGAATTTTCTCGTTATAATGCGCTCTAAAGTATTTTGGGCCCTCCCAATGGCATAGGATTAATTTTAATTAAAATAGCGTTCAGTTTTGACGTTTGCAATAAGCTTCTTATCTTCATTTTCTTAAGGAGATTTACTGTACTACACAGTACAGTGTAATTGTGTAATCTCTATGTTTAAAGTTTTAATTTGACCTAAAGTGATACTACATTGATACTACATTGATACTAATTTTCATGACAACAATCTGGCGTTGATAACAGTAAATAAATTGAATGAGGAAAACTTTGAGCAAACTTGACCTCTTAGGATGGCTAAAAACTAGAAATTTAAGAATGGGATAAGGTTGCATTCTTCCTCTTAAGCTCTGTAGATTTTTAGAGATTTGCTCCTTCCTTCGAGATAATGAGACTAGCTATTGCTACCATATGCCAACAGACGACTTTCAAGAGCGTTGAATGAGGTTAGGAGGGCAGTTAAACTGTGTTTTTGCTGATTTTCTGCTATTTAAAAAAAGTCTATAACCTTATGTCCGTGGTTGTCGTCAATAACACAGCCTTATGTATTTTCATCCTTGAAGTCTCTTAATACTTGATTAATTATATTCTACGTTATTTAATTCCTTTTATTATGAATTAATCCTTTCTCTTGTTTATTTTTTTAAGTTAGTCTAATTCAGCTGATCTTTATCTGATGATGCGCTCGCGTCAATAGTCAATATAAGCTGGATTTACGTTTGTTTGGCTGTACGCAGTGACCTCCTTTTAGTCGACGCTGACGAAAATTATTGTGTTGGCGTCATAGAAATAAAATCCACATTTCAAAAGATTTTCTAGAATCTTGTCAAAATCTGAAAAATCTATATATACCTTATCGGACAAAACTTAGTCGGACAGAATTATTGATCGGACAAATTTTAGTCACTTTTTTCCGACTAAATACTTTTAAAAACAGCTTTAAACAAAAATTTTAATCGAATAAAATTTTAGTCATTTTCAAAGCTCAAAAACCGAAAATCATTATTTTTCTACTGTTTTTTATTTAGAATCCAAATCATTTTCAAGAGAATGATGGTTGACTTTTTAAAGAGGCCCCCCCCAGCGACCCCAAAATTCACGCCATCACGCCAATTTTTTCGCGATTTCACGCCATCACGCCTGAAAAATTCGATTTTCACGATCACGCCTGAAAATCAAACTTTCACGACCGAATTTCGATCGAAATCGATTTATTTTACAGTTAACGTTACGTCAATGTGACCAAACTTTGACCCAACTGGCTGGGGCACAAGAGAGACAGTGTTTTTTATGATTTTGAAGAAAAAACTCAACCTAAGACCTTATTTACTGAAAGTTTTTGGAATTGCCTTGATATTTTTAAAACGCCTGAAATTGAAATATCAGGTTTTTGGAAATCGATGGTAAAAATGATACCAAAGATCCTCAAAAATGATTATTTGTCTAAGGAGGCCCCACCGTGGTCGGTTGGGGCCGACAGGGAAAGAAAATTTTGAAAATTACAACCTCTGCATTGGCTAAAATGGACTCTAATTATAAGAAAAAACAGTCCTCCAATAAATCTAAAACCGGTTCAAAAAGGCTATCATATAAAATAAAAACCGCATAGTGTGGTAAGAGAAAGCTTTAATTTCAAATTGGTGAAGCAGCGCGAAGTTGGATCAGCAAAATTTGAAGCAAAATAGCTATGGAATCTTTTTAAATCGTTAAAACCTCTTGCGCATGACAAATTAATAGAAGGACTGGACAAAAAACGTAAAAAATATGAAAGAGTTGAGCAATAAAGCGTCTAAGGAGGTCCTACCAAGGGTAAGGCCGACGGGCCCAAAGAATCTTTGTAAATCAGGGCCTCTCTAGATTGGATGGCTAAAATGGCCTCGAATAAGAAAGCAATGCAAGTCTCTATATAACAAGGCTATGACACCTACCACACCAAGACATCAGATTTCACGATAACGCTGAACAGTAAATTTCACGCCATCACGCCTAGATTTGCTTAATTTCACGATCACGCGCCATAACTCGACTTCACGCCATCAAGCCATATTTTTTGGATTTTCACGCCATCATGCCGTAAAAAACTCCAATCACGCCAATCACTGGGGGCCTCTTCTAGGAGACATTTATTTTCTAAAAATGGTAAACAGATTCTTTTTTCTAGGCGAGAAATTTTTTTTCAAACTATCTATTGGCCGATAGAACTTTTCATAAATTACGTCACGACCAACGACTGCCTCGTTTTGAATTGAGCGCTGTGGTAAGTGAATCCAAAGGGAGCTTAACTTGACTCCATTGATAGATGTTTCCTTTTTTTGAATCTCGTGAGACATAATCACTTTGGTAATTGTATGAAAACGAGGCAGTCGTTGGTCGTGACCTAATTTATGAGAAGGTCTGTAAATATCAATAGAACACTAGTATTTTAATCGGTTCATTTGACTCCGTTTCAATTTGTCTAGAATTGAGCTTTTTTACAAAATTGTCATGCTCCATGTTCATGCTGTGTACATATGACCTTCTCATTGAATATATTTTTGGGCACCATGAATGAAGCCCAATAACCGATCGAAGAACGGCTGTTAGCTTGAATATCAATCCCACCCTTCTTTCTTTGCTCTTTCTCAAACAGTGTCTGTCTCTGCAATTGAAGGATAAAAACAAGACACAAATAATAATGAATAATGGTATTTGAGCTGGAATTCGACGAGAGTTTTGAACTTTCCCGAAACAAGCAGTGTTCTTGTATTCTTTTTAGCCGATTGCATCATTTCTCTGTTTACGTGTAATTCACATCACCTTCTTTTACACACGCATACGATTACAACAATCACGATAAGAAAAGCACCACCACCTACTGACGATCCGATAATCACTGTGTCGCCGGTTGCTAAAACAGATATAAGCAAATGGAATCATTTCAGAATTTAGGTTGATTCGATGTATCTGTAAAGAATGTTCGGAGGATAAAATTGTTGACGGTACTATTAGATTCACATAGTATATCTCATAATGCCTAAACCTCTCTCCTTCCTTAAACCACTACTGGATTATTATGTCTTTTATCTAAAACAATCACAGGGGCGAGTGATACAGGCAGGATTATCACTAAGTGGATTACCTTTCGATGAAGATGACTGTTTTGGTGTTGTACTTGCCATTCTAGTTGATGTAGTTGTTGTTGGTGTGGTGGTTGTAGCGCGTGTTGTTGTCGGTATAAAGATTCCTTTTGTGTCTTCTGAAATGGAAATAAGTATGATGAAATTGTTCTATAACGAAAGACCAGGTATTTGATTTCAATATGTTGAGTCAAGTGGCGAATCATTTTCCCAGGTTCAATTTCTGCCGGACACAAAAATCTCTTAGGAATTTTGGCGTGTACTGGTACGCGTGTTTGAAATTGAAAGATATTTGCGAGTTTAAATGTCGTTAATTAAAAATACTCGGTAGAGACGAAATTCTTTCCCCAACGAATGCCAATTTGAAAGATTTTCTTAATATCAAATTACCTTTAGGGAAAGAACAATCTTTGTTAATCAATTTGACAATAATAGGATTGATTTCATCAGTATGGTCTTCGAATTCTTCTTCAGAATGTGAATGAAAGACTTTGGATTTCTTACAGTGTGCATCATAATAACCAGACGAAGACAAATAAGCAGAATCCGCTTGGTAAACATTTAAAATAGCGAAAGTGAGCGATCCGTTAGTTACCAATATTTGTTGCATGGTGTTTCGTGATGACCTATTAGATCAGTATTATATTGAAATAAACAGTATTTGAATTCACAATTTTAGATCAGCACAGTTTCGCTAGAGTTGGATTATAACTCAATCAAATAGATTTTGAGGGATCATAGCAATAAACAAGTCAATCCTTTCATTTTTCTAAAACCAAAGAATAAAAGTCGTTTGATTATTTCTGTAAATTTAACATGATAAAACATACCTAACACCATACTGTTGTACGTTCTCCATTGTCAATACGATGGCATGTTTTGAATCGTACGACAAACTAGGGTATCTTTTCTTGACATAATTATTAATGGATGACAAATCGCTATTCTTTTTGCTTTCTCTCCATGTTATATGTCCACCAAATTCAGTGAACATATCGTTGTAAAAGAGCGAGATAAAAGTCATTTTCATTTCGTTGAAGACATTTGGACCATAGAATCTCGACATATCAGATTTCTTGGTCAAGGCGTTATTTGTGTTCACCTATGTAGGGTAAAAGTGCAGACAATCATCACGGTATAATATTTTATGAAATATCAAACTAAGGCCTGGAGCTTTAAGGGTTTGTGAAAAGAGGAGACGAAATGAGCCAACTAGTCGTTAGAAATACAAAGTAAAATCATCAAATCTCTTTCAAATTGAATTCTTTTGTGTGTACTAGCATTGGACACATAAAAGTAGTTGATGATGTATTTAA